>NQII01008952.1:0-45199 GCA_002778355.1 Clitarchus hookeri | reverse complement strand
TATATATATATATATATATATATATACATATATATATACACATATATATATATATATATGGCCACCATTTTAAAAATTATTGCCTGACCCCATTTAAATCATGTAACTATACTTGACCTTCTGTAGGTGTGCAAAATTTTGTAGAAATTAGTCAAATGATTTCGCAAATATGACCAAATGTTCAGTTTACTCTCCTGACACTACTTTGCAAAACAATTTGGCAAAGAAGGATCTCTGTATGTATATCAGTTGATTGATCCTCGAGATACGGCACAAAACCTCCATTGATCATGTGACGGTCTTCATAAATTGAGGACGAAAAGTTTATGTATTAGCACATTCGATTATTGTCATAGATAAAATATACAAACTTAAATTTAAATCTGTTACATAGTTTCGTAGATATAGCCCAAAGCTAAAATGTTTATGTATGCGCCATTTTGAAAATATGTCTGTCCGACCCGCTCAAAATTTATTAGTGTACATAGTCTGGTAAATTTGGTAGAAATTGGTTGTTATTTCGGAAATTACATAATTTCAATTTGTCAAGTGATACTGTTTTACAAACTGGCAGACAAAAGAGATGATGTGTGTACACAATTGATTGTTGCAATATATACAACCATCATCCAAAGTTTCGTTGGAATTAATTACAATGTTTCAACAATATAACAAACAAATCTAAAATAGCTATATGGCCACCATTTTGAAAAAAAAGTGTCTGAAATAACTAAAACATATCAGTTAACATTACCTACCGCAGTACTACTTGTTTGACATATTTGGTAAGGTTCGGAAAATTGTTTCCAAAGATATTACATAAAAACTTTATATATTCACGTGGCACTATCTTACTAAATGGAGGACAAAAGAAGCTCCATGTAGACACATTTGATGTTTGTTATATATACACCCAGCAAGTTAAGTTGGAATTGATTAAATGTTTTCAAAGATATAGCATACTATACTAAAATACCTAGATGGCGGCCATTTTGAAAATAAGTGTCGGACATATTTGAAAAATATTTGTACATATCAACTGCAGCAGTACTACTTGATTGCCAAATTTGGTAGGAATCTGGCAATTGTTTCCAGAGAATTTACACAAAAACCTGGTTAATTCATGTAGCGCTGTCTAACAAAATGGAGAAGTTTTATTTTGCTTATTTGATGCTTGTAATAGACACTGCGTACAAAATTTAGTTGAAAATGGTCAAATGGTTTGGTAGTTATACCAAATAAACCTAAAATATTTATATGACTGCTAGTTTGAAAATTAGTGACTAATAAAGTATAATTACTCATATTTACTTGGCCTATCATAGTATTTCTTACGTGCCAAATTTGGTAAAAAAAAATAGTTTAGTAGTTTTTGAGATATAATGTAAAATATTTATTTTCAAAATTTTAAAATGACCGCCATTTTGAAAGCAAGTGCCAGTCATGGTCGAAAATTGCAAAGTCACCTATCCTTCTTTAGTACAACATGTGTACCGAGTTTGGTGAAATTCGGTAAATGCGTTCAAAAATTGAAGGAGGGGAGGGGACACACATGCCCCCACACATACACACATACAGGAAAGTGATCTCATAAACCTTCCATTTCTTCGGAAAGTAGGCTAAAAAGTACCTTATTTGTGGTTAAATTGAACTTCTACATATGTTTTATCTATAAAGTATGTTTCCTGTTAGGAAGTTTCAGAAAAATACTGAAAAATGTGCACCTACTATTATGCAGGAAAAAGGGTAAATTATGTATTTGTAATAGACCAAGTGCAAACTTTTTAAAGATTATCAAGCAGGAAAACTTTTTAAAAGGGTTTTACTGTAATTAAAAAGAATGAACACAGAGAAAATGGGTATGTTGGAATGCCTAGTAAGAAATAGTTCTTATGCAAAGTATTTTAACGACGCAATAGATTAATTATCGGGATACGCAGTTCATTTTCTTTCGTTTTGCGAGAATTCGTAATATTTTATCAGGATTCGAAGTTCTCGCCGTGGTAGTTCGTTTATCGTGGTAGTTACGTTTATCGGGCATCCGGTTATTATTTCACGAAATCTTAGTTTTCGTTTTCGTTTTTGCTTTCCGAACTGCATCAACAGTTTGTGTTTTGTGTTCTAGAAGGTTTGGATTATCTTTCACCTACGATGCAGTTTGGATAGCTATGCAGTTCGGATGGCTACGCGCTGGTGGATGCAGGCTGCCATGCCCTTATTTGGTTACGTTTGATACTTTGAGGAGAGGGGGGTGGATACGCATGCAGCGACTAATACTCCGTATGCATATCGCCCAGGAGCAGTAAACTCCCAGTGCTCGAGCAGTCGATAACCAGCACTCGCCGAGGCCACGCCGGGCGTGGTGCATAACCCCCACACCGGAAAACTTGAACTTGCTCGTTTATTTCTCCGCCGGTGTGAGAGGTCACTGCCTCTGTATTTACTTCTAGCGAGCCAAATTCTCAAGACTTGAAACAATCAATTAACCACTGCGGCGCTGCTACTACTTTTTGCTTGGTTGCCTGTAAAATCTGTTCGTACTCTACATACATGAAATAGGTATGGAACAAAATAAATCGGAACTTGACATTATTTTCATTGGCGTCTTTTTAAGGAGTTTCATGCTTCTACCAAACTGAGCTAACTGAGTTGTAATTTCTTTTCATCATACCTTGACATGAAATATAACAAATATGGCGGCCCTATCGCGCAGCTGCAACATTACCATATTATTACACTGAGTGTGCACAAATGCGGCATGTAGTCTATTTGCTGTAATTTTCCATACTCCGGTAAGCTTAGTTTGCATGAGGTGGAGGATTATCCTGGTAGAAAAACTTTAGCAAGGCTTCAGAAAAGTTGGAAGTAACAGTGAATGGACTATACCAAATTTTTATATTATAATTATGAGTATGTAGTATAGAGTGTGCAACAAATGAACAGGTTATGCAACTCGCACATCATGATTTTGATTTTTTACTAGGGCAGGAAATTTCCACTCTTGCGAAAGACACTCTAATTCTTGCTTATCATTGCATAAACCAGTTACATACTACTTAATTATATATGAAAAACATCAAGTGGGCATGTAAAACAATGCAAAAAAAGGCAAGGATATTCAGACTCCTGCATTTAATAGGAATTTACACTTCATTGTAAAAATGCATACACAACCTCCATTGAAATGCTGGATGAGGTACATCCACAAACTACTTATAGTCAGTCTGAAGGAGTCTGTAGAAACAACTAGCAAAGGAAAAAAATAATGAAATTTTCACAACTGCTCTAGTGGTTTTTTTCCTGGGTTACTGGATATAGGTTGGTTACATAAGAATCATGGAAAAAAAAAAGGTGTGATGCTACAAATAAATCGTAGCTCCAATGCTAGATTATAGAAAAATTAAGAATTAACTCATATAAACAATAGCTGTCTCCACTTGGTACAGCAGTAACAGTTTTTTACATAGGATTTCGGGATTCAGTTTTAAAGAAGGTTTAAACTTTTTACCTTAAATTTCAACACATGACATTTAGACCTATTACATATATAGTTTGCAACTTCTCACAGCCCTTGAGGAAAATGCTGCAGTGTGTACCTGAGCTTCCATCATTTTTGCAAAGTCATCCACACAATCTGATAAACTCAGCCAATGCAGGCTGGGAAACATCCACGTCACAGCTTTGGCAAATCCCTTCATGATGCTCAAGTCTTGCCTGTGGATATCACAGCATCAGTGAAACTTCTTTAAAAAAAAAAATCCTTATTATAGAAATGCCTGTACTGTTTACTAGAAAAATTAATAATTTACAAATCTTTGTTTTTAGTGTGTTTATCGAATATAATAATATGTATTTGCATGACAATTTTCTCCTTACACTGCTCTAACACATAACATTTTGCTAAAAATGTCGCATTACCTTTCTCTAAACCACAACTTTATAGAAAACAATTATGAAAAAGTCACACTTTCTCATGTCCTCAGAGCCTCAAAACTTTTAATATTTCATAAACCATGCATTGCTATGTGAGTGAATTTTGAGATATACGCTGCATAACTTGAAATAAACAAAGACAGTATTCACAGAACTATATATAATTTTCAGTGTCTAGAGAAAAACATTTTGACAAAGATTTTATACAAGCTGCTTTGCCTATATTTGTCCAGCACTGTGTGTTGTACTGCAGTATACATGTATAGTACAAATTATTTCAAAATCAATAGAAGACACTGACAATGTTACAGCAAACAATGGCAGTTATCATGTAACTATGTTTACAAAGTGAAATTGTATTTTATAAATCGTGACATCATCATGACTGTTTTTCTGACACTTCATCAGTGTATGGTCATAATACAGCGGCCATTAAATAAATCATCTGACAGTCTTTTTATATAAAGACAGACCAATAAGTTGTCCTAATAATATAAGTATTCCAAAGATGGTTGCCATGTTGAGGTTAATAAATCTAAAGGATAAAAATTGCATGTACAAGGTGGTTTGTGGTTTATTGGATTCTATCAAAATAAACCTTTCAAAACATCCCCTGCTCCTAAAGGCACATATTTGAACAGTTATACTGACTGACATGCTCCTGGAAAAGTTGGCAATGCTGTACGGTAGTTTGATGTGATCTGGTTGAACAAACTGTGATGTTTATAAATTTTTAGACAATGACTTTACTTAATTTTAAAAGTGTTATTCTGACTCTTCAATAGCAGAAATACCACTTTTAACTCCTAATTCATTAAAATAATGTAAAATGTGGTATTAGGTACTCTGTAATACTCTAAAACCCTATATATAGTAAAATTTCACTTTAAAGCAAGGCTTTCAAATCTCCAGCAAAAACATACAATATCATTAAATACATGTTCAGTATAAAGTACCTTTTAGTATTAAGAATAAAATTTCAAGTCTGGTTGCGTACTTTGCACCAAGATTCTAGTGTAAATGAGCAACCAGATTGTGGATTTCAGAAGCGAGCAGACAGTACTGCCAAACCTACTTTGCTATCACGAAGATGTCAACAAAGAGATGCCTTACATAATACCACATTTACAGTAATGAGTAAATGTCATTATAGCTGCCAATATCATAAAGACACGAGTAAGTATTTTTACGAAAGAAAAAGTTGGAAAATATGGCCATGCCGACACCACATGTGGCTACTAGAAGTAGTACATCCTCCAACAGCTCGCATAATGTCCGTTCCAAGAGTCGCTCGTACACACAACCATCAGGACATACTTGTACAACGCATAGTCCAACCAAATAACCATTGATTGTGATTGCTCATATGTTTACCAAAAAATAGTATTGGTATGACGTCATGAGTTTTTTCATTGGCCCATACATAGTTGTTCCAGATGTCGTACATACATTCCCACCTGAAACATACTTTGTGTGTAACGAGCAAAAACTTGTGAAAACTGGATCATGAACTATTTTCTGCAGAAATCCANGCCTGAAACATACTTTGTGTGTAACGAGCAAAAACTTGTGAAAACTGGATCATGAACTATTTTCTGCAGAAATCCAGTATAGAAATTATTTTTGGGGGAAAAGACAAGGGGGCTTACTGCCTGGACCTTTCTTACGTGGTTTGAGAAAGATGTACTTACAAAACTTTTGGCAGTAAACTCCCAGTTTCCCACAAGTGCCAGTCAGTTCTAGCAAAACTAGTGTGTACTGGGTGTCATCTAATAGCAAACCATTGCCGATATCTGCCACGACACTACTAGTTACCATTTACATAAATAAAAATCATAACCATACACTCTGCAGACATGTACTTATCCACGTTGACGGTGGGACATTGCAGTGTCAGACTCAATGCGAGCTGCGTAGTTTCTGCTGCCAAAGTATTGGCCTGCCAATCATTATTTGTGGGGGCTATTTTCTTGCAAATGGAGCAGGTCAGTGCGTTACAACTATGTGAACATTTTTTGTATTATTTTACATAGTGGTAAATAGTCCATCTTGTAATTTTAGCAAATACTCAAGGCTACAGTATTTATTTTGATGTGAGTAGCATTCGCTATTTTGTTTCTGACTGGGGATGTTATTTACAATTGCTAAGATATTGTAAAGAATTTTTTTTTTGCTTTTGGAAAGTTATTTATATTTTTCACAAAAAGGTTTGTTATTTTTCCACTTTTGATGACACATAACACCCTTCATTATCACTTTAGATTACAAGTCATACATATCTTTTCTACCCGATTTGTCATATAGTAATTAACTCCCAACCATTTTAACACACTTATGAGAGCATGCTGTACAATGTATAAAATTTTATACACAAGTGATAGAATATAGTAATGAAGATTCTCAAGTCCACTATCATTCAGACACTGTAATTAACGTGCTAAAGTAACAATGTTAAAACAATTTGCCAACCTCAGGGTTCTTTCTATCGCAGGATGAAGGACCTTTATGGCAACAGGAATCAGGCCGTCATCATCTATAACAAAACACAACTGTACATTTGCATAAAATATTCCAGATTTCACAAAATAATATTTAATTTTACAATGTAAAAATTCTTTGTCATATAGGTAAGAGTAAAAAAAAAAAAAATGCCCACCATCTAAATGTTTTACATGCAAAGGGTGAAGGTATGTATGGGGTATTAAAAAAGATTTTCATGGGATATTTGACGTTTGAGTATTTTTAACATAATGGACTGTGGCAAAATTGAATTTTCCCCATTAGCAAAGGGCAAATGTAGGGGGTCGTCTTATATTCGGGTGAATACGGTAAGTTATATGATGTATATAGCTTTGCAGTTCACTTTTCAGAAAACTAAACGGCTGCTATACTGAGAACACAAATTATCAGTGGAATATTTGTATGTTTTTGTGTAACTAAAATAATAGAAAGCCACAAATTTGAAGTAAATTGAACTGAATCCTCAAAAGCAGCCTTTAAAGAAACAAGAATTTCATGTACACTGATCAAGCATGGCGTACACAATTCAATGAAATATTTTTGTCTCACATGAAGAGAAACACACGTGATTGTAACAAAAAGTTTGTCATGTTCTAGCAGGTATGGGTAAGGGTGAGATTCCCATGTTTTTAACAGCTCGAACCTGTATGAGGGTGGAGGAGCAACAATCATGCACAGCTGGGGTATAACACTGAGGCATGGTAGGTACCCAAGAGTAACACCTACAAATAATTTTTTCTTGCAACAAATATGACCTACAATCAAGTAAAATTACAATGTAAAAGTAAAAATGCATAATTTTTGAGGGGGGAAAAAAACAACAGTATTATAATTTTGACCTCTGGTTAAATAAAACATACTGTGATTTGTAAAAAATCGAATGAAATCTTGAACTGATAATGCCGAAAGAATAACATAATATAGAAGCCACCCAATGTTTACCATTGCAAAGTTGTGTTACCCTGGCAGAAGAGATCATATATATGTTTGAAGCTATTATAAGTCTCGAAAAGGAAGGCAAGAAATAAGTGTACCTACTGCCATGTTTATCTCTAAGGTGTTTTGTGTAATAATTACTTTATTTTAACCCTACCAGATTTAGAAATTATTTTACCTTAGAAAAATGGCTAGTCAATTAAACATTGGTGTTTTCTATTCAGAGTGGAACACCACATATCTCATTCAATGAGTTGAGTTGAGAGATTTGGGCAGCTCTTAACAACAAGGTCTTGAGAGCAGATGAGGGTGAAATGAGGTGAGAATGGAGCAGCGATGGAATGCAAGGGTAGGGGAAATTGGAGACCCTGAGAAAACCCACCTGCCAGCGGCATCATCCGGCACGATTCCCACTTGCGAAAATCCAGAGTGACCCGGCTGGGGATTGAACCCGGTTCGCCTTGGTGGGAGGCGAGCAGTCTAACCGCTCATCTCCTTCAAGTTTTGTTTAATTTTGTTTCTGGCAGAGCATGACATTGTAGAGTACAAAATTATGCTCAATAAGGATACTGATCATGCAAATTTGTTACAATTGACAAAATTCTAACTTCTGTGGACACAGCTCTCTCTTTCTTCTGCCTTACACAAATGTACACTTTAAGAATATATATAAAAAAAGGGTGAAATCTTAATACATAACGATACCTTGAATAATTTGCAAAAACAAAAATGGTTTTTAGAATTGCCTGTATTACCACGACAAGTCGTAAGTTTAAATGCAATAGATTTTGATATTCCAGTACACAAGGATACTAAAGCTATAACAGTCTGTGATACTTTCGCAGAAATTTTGAAGATTTATGTAGCCTACAGTAAAACCAGTTTTCAAGGGTCTGAACCTATGCAAAGCATTATAACAGATTACACACAACCAACACACAAACACAATATTTTCCTTATATGACAACACTGCAGAGTTAATTAGGTATTTTAAAATTTGTACAAACACGAAAAAAAACTTTAGAGAGTATGTTTAGAACTGCAATTTTTTCTCTGCATTATGGCAACAGACCCTATTAATTGTACTTGGCCGAGTTAAACTATGAAGACACAACTGAGCCCATGCCCATAACTCTTCCATACCTGTGATCTTACCTTCACTAGATGTGCTTATGCTTTGTAGGTGCAGTGGTCTGTAACAGTAACTGAGGAAGCCAGCAAGCCCCACAGCTTCTAAAGCTGCTGAACATAAACACACATGCTTCAATACATTGCATTATCGACACCTTGCGCAGAATGGGGACAAAGAGTACACTGGTGACCAAAATAAAAGAAACAGACATCCATCGCTACCGTGATCATTTTTCCACAAGATAGTATCGGGCAATAGTAAATTGTAAAGCATGACCCAAGTAAACACTGTAACATCATTTCTTGATGACCTAACACGAAAAATTAACACGTGTTCTGCTTTTCAAGAGATAGTCACTTTCACACATATCACGAAAATCGGTTGTGTCTGATCAATATGGCGTGTGATCACCTCTGGCAGCAATACAGACCTGAAAAGGATGTGGCATGCTCAGAATAAGGTCATCAATTACAGTTTGCAGTATTAACACCTATTCTTCCTGTATATAGTAACTCGTAAGCCATGGAGAGTGGTTGGAGAATTCGGACACAAAGCAACTTGTCTCCCTAGAGCACCCCTCACATGCTCTATCGAATTTAAGTCGGGAGAGCGAGCAGGCCAATCCATGCACACATCATCTTCAGCTTCCAGGAAGACGTCAACCAACTGTGCTCTATGAGGCCAAGCATTATCATCCACCAGCAGGAAGTTTAAGCCCAGAGCACTTCGAAACAACCAAACATGGGGTGCCAAGATTTCTATCATGATACCTGACAGCTGTTAAACTTTGCCGGTTTACCTGTACAATGTCATGGAGAGGTGTTTGAGTGTAATGCCTTCGCACAGCATTATTGATCCACCTCCATTATTGGTCTCTTTTCACGATGTCCGATGGACATGTTGATGGCCCCACTCTAGATGTCTTCGTCTGGTAATGCATGCCAGAGGCACATGTACAGTAGGTCTCCGACAATAAAGGCAGCTCTGCTTAAGACATCTCTACACTATTTTCCTCAATATAACTGTTCCAGTGGATGCTATGAGGTCAGATACCAGTTGCTGAGCGGTACTATGGCAGTACTGTCTTGCCACTTATGGCCAAATAATGGTCCACCTCTCTTTCTGACATCACGTCCTTGCCCTGGGTCTTCAGGATGCAATCCCGAATGCTGAAAACTGCTGCCACGTTCACGGAAAAAACAGGATGATGCATGTTAAGCCATCTGGCCACATTAGCTGAGACTGTCCAGCTTCCATTCTTCCTACTGCCCTTTACCAAAGGGATTCTTCCAGGCATCTTCCATATGCCACAGCAGAATGTGTACGCAATGAACATTACCAATTGGATTGATATGGCAGTAAACACTACGCACACCACTCGATAGGGGCACCGACGTCATTACTCTCATGGTTGTAAGAAGACAGTAATGCCATCTGCTGATCAGAACATGGGTTTACTTTCATTTGTTTCCATTTTACTATCACCTGATACTATCTCGTATCAATGAGCAGGACAGATGTCTGCTTGTTGCTTTAATTCTGGACACTAGTGTATTACGTACCGTCTTTAAAAAACGCAGAAAATTTTGATTCTTGATGCACACGACACTCTTCTGTTAAGTTTTCTGCTGCAGTGGGGTTTATCCAAGCCTTGTATACCTGAAAATTAAAATTAGGGCGTCTATCAGCCAACCAAACAGTTGTAACTACTACAGAAACAGTTCACTCTTATTTATGCTAAGGTCAACAAAAATTGCTAGACACAGACTGTTTATTCAACTATATTAGAGATGGCAAGTTACATGCTGAAGAAATATAACACGGGGAAACAATAACCATTATCATATTGGACAAAGAACAAAAAAGGTGAAATTCTTTTTGATGCCATTTGTCCCCATCCACCCAGTTTAGTTTATCTGCCTGAAACAAAGAAATTATGATAGCAAAAATTATTAAGCAAAACCAGAATTCAAACAACAAACCATCCTGGTATTTTCCTGGAGCAACTCCCGAATAAAATGGAAAAACAAAACAAGGATGGTGGGAACAGAAATCAAACCCAAGTCTTTCAAATGCAAATGCATGTAGTATCACTGCGTTACCTTATTATTACTCAAAACTTATTCAAAACTAATAGCCTACATACGTTACACATCACAATATTTATATAATTGTGACAAATTTTATTTTTTTTAAATTAATTACTGATGATTAGAAATTTAAATTAGCAAACAACTGTCACAAGTGGCAGAGTTAACATACATATAATGTGGCTGGTGATGAAAGAAGTTGGCAACATACCCGTGAGATTAACCTGTTGTTCCTGGCCTGTGAGAACAATCAAATACGAAAAATTTATTAACAATGGAGGAATGAAGATGTAAGAAGAAACAACCACTGGTAGAGTTCACAAACCACCATATGTGCACCAAAGCCTGGAATCGAACCAGGAACCTCAGAAATAAGATGCTACAGACTAAGCATTTAGTTACCTGTCAGTCATCAAATACATACTGTCATTGGGATGTCTTCAATTTAAACCATTCACGGCCATGTGAAACATTTTTCAGTTGTACCATTAATTAATAGCAAATGAAGACATACACATAAATCATTGAATAATAAAAAAATTTTCAATTTTCAAGAAAAAAATTTTTTTTTACAGGTCTGACTATGCTATTACAATCTGTCGTACTATACGGTATGTATTGATGCGGGCCGCACCTCACTCGCCCTTTGTTACCATTTGTTGTGTCACACAATACCAGCATCCCAGCCAAGCAGTGTACCAGTCAAGATTCACCCTCACATATGGCCATCAACAAGAGCACAACCGGAGGTTGTGAACACACCTGCCTCACTAGCCACCATGTGGATTAGTTGACTGTCCAACTTTCATCTGACCACATGGACAACCATAAGAACGTTCCTTTGGTTCGGAACCACTGAGGACGGCACATGAATGCTGAGCACATGGAGGCATCACAAAGCAGTGCCACGTATTCACAAGAGATGTCAGGGAGGTGCTGATGCCGGGATGCGAAAACCCAGAGTTCCTGACGTGTGTGTTGTGTAAACAAACAAATCATTCAAATACCTGAAATGGCCCCAGAGTGACAATGTCCCTGTCACACTGCCGACCTAACAGGCAAAGTTTTTAGGTCATTTAATATATAAAATAGTTACGATCCCATATTATTACCAGTGTTATGTTCTTACTCTTGCAGCAAAACCCACCACAAATGGAGAGAGACAGCTTAAATGTTTGTTCTAGTGTTGGTGGGCAAATCTCTTTCCTGTTTGTAAGCTTGTGCCAACACCAACATTCTGAATTCGGGAGCATGAAAGGGCGATCACTCCTGGGCATTGATTACTTTTGTTACAACCAGTCCGTTTAGCACCAATAGTGTATTCATTTTCGGAACCTGCCTCCTTTCATCACCTGGAAGGAGTGCCCGCTCCCTCCTGCCGGCTCTTGCGCCCAATTTATTTAATTAATTATATGTGAGCTCTACGCTCTTTGTACAACGTAAGCTGCCGGCAGGCCTTGTACGCCAGATCCGTATGACATTCTCTGAATGTTAGTGCATCAAATATCACCATAGTGATTCACGCATAAATTTCATGAACAAAAAAGTGCCTTATAATTTTGAGAAGGCCTAGGTCACTTCTTGACCGTGCCAGGGAGCTGCACCCTTAAGATAGCACAGGCGTAACCGTTCAGTACCGTCTGTTTATGTTTATTGGCGAAAGGAGAGGCCAGGAACTTCTCCGTGTTCCAGGCAATTTGTGAGTTTAGAAGAACCACAAGTTTCCTGTGTTTAGAAATTATAATAGGCACTATATTGGGTGCATCACAAGTTTCCTACAGTTAGAAACCATCAACAACTAGCTACAAAGATGTGGAGGAACAAGGCAGCCATGCCATGCAGGTGGTTGGCCAAAGACCCTGATGTCTCATCTAGCAAGAACACATAAGCAGGCAGCATCCAAGGATGACTATTACATTCCTCAGTTCCTGACAGGCTATTTTCCCAACAAAACACATGACCATGTCTGAAAACCCTTCATTTCACTTTTTCCCCTTCATCGGTTAGCCCACTGTCCTCCCGTCATAGCAATCTCAGCTCGATTCTCAGCAGTCATCCTAGATCTTGGCCTTTCGGGAACATGACAGACAGTGCTGGTGAATGGCTGGTTTTCTCAACAAACTCCTGTTTCCCTTGTCTTTGCATTTTGCTACTCTTCCATTCCAGGGTCTCATTGCATGCCATCCTTCAGGGAAGAAAATGCCTACAGACCTGTCTTAAAAGCTTATCACCAGGTGAATGTTATCCCCATTTTATGGGTGCGTCTCCTTTCACACATTCAATTATTTACTTTAACCTTACAAATACACAAATCAAAATGCATTTAAGAACACCCAGTAGGGATACACGTACCTTCCCCAAAGTTGATACATAAGAAGGAGGTGTTATGTGGGACTGATCAAAACATCAAGTCTATGAGACATCCACCATTTAAAACATTAAATGCAACATATGCAGCAGTCACATTAACAAAGAATGTAACAACCCTGTCGTACAATTGCTGAATGTGTCTGGGATACGGTATTGCACACTTGCTATAATTATTGGTCTTGATGGTTGATGATTGTTGGCGAGGCTAGGTTGGATGCCAGGGGTCACCCCACAATTTCTCATACATACTCAATGGGGTGAGGTCTGGAGATCTAGCAGGCCATTCATACTCTTCATGCTCCCCTAAATGAATACCAGAAACGATTGGAATATTTAGCTTATAGACCCCCATACCATAAACCCAGGCGTGGGTCCAATATGGCGAGTGCAAATACATGATGTATTGTTCTACTCACCCGCATGTCTACAAATGCGAGCACTGCCAATACTTTTTCCAAAGCAGAAATGTCTCTCATCACTGAACACCACTGCTCTCCATTTGCTTCTTTAACGCCTCTGCTGACACCACCAAAGATGTTCACAATGAGCACATGTAGGGGGCAAAAGTGCCAGAGGAACATAAACCTGCCTCAAACAATTGATTGTTTCATTGTTCGTGCAGACACATGGCAGGCACAGTCTCTCTGATTGCACATGCGGTTGCTGTTCTGTCAGTCAGAGCGGTCTGAATGATTCTTCTGTCCAGGCGATCATCAGGGCAGCGAGGTGGCACTGGTGCTTTTGGGATCCCTCTGTCCCCCATCTTCTCCACCACCGATGGACCACTGACCTGTCGCTCCCCAAGTGAGTTGGCCTTCCTGCGGAACGTCCCCAGTCATCCTCTCGCAGTCCCACTATGCGGCCATGCTCCAAATCACTTAACTGTTCAATTGGTGTTTGCCATTGTCTTCAAGGCGTTGCAGACACAATTGTGATACACACACAATGGAATTTCACAGCCAACTACAATTGTGTTGTCAGACAACTTGCGATTAAGACACTTGTTCTAATGGGGCTGCAGACCGGTGCAGGCAAGTGGTGCCCTTCAACTTACAATCAGAGTGTCCTCTGCACATAAGGAGTTTGTGCTGTAAAACCTGTTTGGAATAGACTATGTTTACTAGGTGTTCTTCAACGCATTTCCACTAGTGTATATTGGTAAAATAAAAAAAACTATACTTTCTGGCTGTTCCAGAGACTAAATTTGTCTACACAGGTAATAACAAAAATCAAAATACCTTAGTTAAACTGTAATGAAATAAATAACCTGGGCACAACATCCTGATCCAATGGGCTCTCCACCATTAGCAAACTTGACGAAGATCTTCCTCCACTCTGGTCCATAAGCTTGCCTCATCAACCGCGCAGTGTAAAGAGAGGAATGAGGCCTGGTGTGTCTTTGTAGACGTGACAAATGACAGCAGAGTTCTTCCGGGAACAGGTCCCTCCTCGTTGAGGCCCACTGACCCAACTTCAAAAAAATAGGCCCACTTAGGTTAAAACCTGCCAACAAATCGTTAACCAATACGTCAACAACTATTCTGATAATATATACTTGCTGCTGCTGGAATATAGAGTATTTTATACTTTAAATTTTCAGCTGTATGACTGTATTTTCTTGGTGTACTGGAAACATTACTTTTGACATTTCAAAAATTCACCCATAATTTCTTAATTTTATGAGATATTTAGTAGTGTTCATGTGTGATAGTAAACTCAATCTTAAAAAAAATGCATTATTCCATCTTTACAACTTAAAGCATTGAACACAAACACTGTTGAACTGGAATTAAAACCTCATGGTCTGAGGGCAACAGCTTAGCCACTTTCACCATTAAGGTTCAAAGTGTTTGTATGCACACACACACATGCGCATGCGTAAACTATGATATGTATATGGAAAATCCTTTTAAAAAGTTCCCTTTTAAAAAGTTTTCCTATTTAATGCATGTAAACATTTTTGTATAGTCTATGAACAGCAATGTAATTTGACCCTCTTAAGATGATTTCCTGATTAATAAGCCAAATTTTTTCATTTCCTTCAAAATCTTTTCAAGAGGGTTTCACTGTAATACAAGTATGCAAATAAATTAATTTTTACTATATTACAAAAATACAAATGAATTGATTTTTGTTAACCACTACTTTTTTCAGGTAAAACAACACTGCTAATAGGTTGAATTAGTAAACTTAAAAAAAGGTGTGAAGGTGGAGTGAACTGGCTGGAGTGAGTTATACAGATTATGATTAACTGTAAAATGGTGAAAGTTGTAAAATGATGATAGTAGTGTCTGTACATGACTATGATTAAGAAGAACGCATAGTCTGTACATACACAACAGTAAGATAGCAGAAAACTACAAGCAGTATTTCACAGTGAAGCATGCACAGCATTCTGCTTGTGGAGTCATGTCAGCATCCAGCATTTACTTCTCCCTTGGCTTTCCAAGAAAAAGGTCACTTTGAGTTTATATTCAATGCGCCTTCCGTGAGTGCGGATTATGTCCTATCCATAAACGGGCTACTAGATGTAGTTACTGAAAATAAGGGTGCTGCAAATGTTCTTGGCCTTCTTACAGATCAGGGTGATGCATTACTTTGCATTTGTTGGTATGAAACTAGACGAAAAACAGATAAAGTATTGGGTACTTACACTGTTACAAGATGAGATGCCAACATATCAGAAGTTAATACTGTTTTGTGGGGAACCATTCACCAGTACACCTAGCTGAATCGGATAGAGTTAATGCGAAGTCGGAAAAATGATGGCCAACTAGAATAACTTAGCTGGTAATCCAAAATTAGTTTTCGAATAATTTGAAACCTAATGTTCACTACAGTTTACATTGTAGTGGGAAGGACTCCATCTCTGAATGTGAATCCTTCCTTCAGCTGTCATGTGAACAGAGGTATTAACCATTTGAAGACTGGACACTTCATCAAGGGAGTGCTCTTCTAACCTCGTATGTGATACTTGTCAGAAAAGTTTATCATTCACTATAACAGCTCACCTCACAAGCACAAAGTAGATCTGGGGAGAGCAAAACTAGTTCAATAGTAGACGCAATGCGTGAAGGTTAGTTTATTGGACAGGAACACACTAGTTTTCCACAGTCCTATCATCCACTGCAGTGGTAAAGGTCCGTATCATTCAGTTAAGTCCTCATAGAGGCACAAGTTTAAAATGTTTCATTCATTACTTAGGGATCCCTTAAACAATTCAAGCTACCGGTACCATATTCTCAGAGTAGGTCACCGTTACCCACTCTAGGCCAGGCTCTTCTTTCAGTTGTAACGGAAGTCACATATTGTAAGGTAATTTCCTCAAGTGCTTCATCATGAGATGATTACATACTGTCGAAATGGTTCTGTTGTTTGAGATTGCTTCATTAGTCCCACAGGTTCCCAATAGAAAGCAAAGGTGGCAGCACTTATCAAACCTGGTACTCGCAAATCCTCACGATGACAAGTCTCAACAGGTTTGCAGCTTCTGGGTGCAGAAGTATGGGAGCATTCATGGATACCCCACAGAGACTTTTGGAATTATGAACAATTTTGTGTGGCTGTTGATGGGCAGACTGTGAAACATCACATCAAACTTTGTTTTTTTTTCATTTGAGGAACCAAAAAACTTTTAATCAATAAATTCTGGAAAGTTGAAGAAGTGCCAACCCATTTTCCAGCATCAACCAAAAAACATACCCAGGCAGAATCAGCAAGAAGGAAAGTATAGTGTGGCATTTTCCTTTAAAGATGGATGTCAAAAATTGAAAATCCAGTCAATGACATATCGCAGATTCTGGTCGCCGGAATACAAGTTTGCTTAGTATTCTGATTTGAAGATTCGGTATCATGCCTTCTGGTAGAATTATCGGGTCAAGTATAGATCTCGATACCACAGGTTTGTTTATATGCGTAATGTAGTTAATGACCCATATAGTTGATTATGTTGGTAGTAGTAAAAAAAACTAGAACGAGTGGTAGACATCCAAATCAACTTGAAGTGTGTGTCGAAAATTAAAGATAGAAGAAAAAAGGAGTGATGAAGAAGTTATTTTCTTTCATTGGCCATTGTCTGATATTCGTTTCCGTAGCCACTGTTGTATACACTGCCAAAAAAGCATGGATTTTCCGTAGATATTAAAATTTTTGCTTTAATAAACACGTGCACATGGTTTGGCAGTAGCATTTACGCATTGTTAAAAACTGCAAAAACATACAAAATGAGGTGTGTACATTTTAAAACCCATATCAGTACTTTGCAACAGCTGAGTATTTTTGATTCCGTAAGTTGTAGGACTGTGTGTTTCTTCATATTGTAGAATAGTTAAAAATTCATCCTGAGTCATTCTGTTCACAGAGTAACTAAGGTAATAGTTTACGTGTTCAGAGTCCGTTTTCCTATGCATTAATGCGTTGTAGAATGGGCATTAGTGCAGTGTGTCTTAAAATGGATACGTATAGAGTGATAAAATAGTAAGAATGATATAAACTGAAGTGGTATAGAATAAATATCTTGAGTGGAAATTGTGAGTGAACTGTAGGATGAAACAGGATCTATAGTGTACAAAGTTAATATAAAAATATGTGGTGCATTATGGTGTGGTGTTAAGACTTCCAATGAAATACGTAGTGCATATGATGTGTTTGACATCTAATAACAAGGATGAGAGTGGCATTACATGTTGGCTGAAAATGGATATGTTTGGTAAAGGTAAATGTGGAGATATTTAAATACAAATGTGTGTATCGGGTGCAATGAACCGTGTTGTAGGTTGGTAATGTTAGGGCAGGATTCTGTCGTGGTAAAGAGTCTTCACCATTTTAAATTAATAACTGGATAGCAGAGGATGGTATCGTATAATATTCTGAAGGGTGTAATAAACGTTGATGCTAGATGATGTTCGATTAGTGTTCTGTAGTTGCAACGAGTCGTAGCAGTTCTTATTCAATCAGACTACAATGGATGGTATTGTTTAATGGTTTGTACGTAGGTATACTGTGTACCTTATATGAAGGCCACATTCTTGACAGTTGACGATCGCTGCGCCAATGTTTACTTTCGTTTATGTATCCATTCGCCATCAACTGGGTGCGACGAGTCAACGCGCCCAGTACGTGCTGCTATGTGCGGCAATTGGTGAACTACTTGGGTAGGCGCGGCAGTTGGCGAGTGTGTTTCGAGGGTATGTGTAGGTTCGTTCGTAAACGCTGTGCACAAAATATGTTACTTTAAAAATTATGTAGAGCTCGCGAAAAATAAAACTATTGGTATATGTTTGTAAATTTATAATATAAAGCAAACGAAAGCTATTCTCTTCTGGCTTGTTATACTTCGAAAAGGACCTCGCAGATGGCACGCACAAAATTTCAGCGCGTGCTCTGAGCTGCATTTTTTTCTTAAGAGGTAGTGTATTTGTGAAGTTTACTGTTGTTCTATTACTGATTCTGAATGAAAGGAATTTGAAATATTTTTTGTAAGATTATTAGAAAAAAATTATCCAACATAATTATGCAATATTTCTGTATGCTTTTGATATTAATATCAAACACATGAGGAAAGCCATGCTGGAGAGGGGGGGGGATAAGACATGAAAAAAGTTTTTGAAATTGCGTTTTATTTGGATATGGATCGTTTTAATGTGACTTTAATTTTAAACACCTATACATTTCTACTTTAGCATGAAGTTTAGTTTTCAACACTAAAACACGCTGTTTTATGACCACGTAAAATAAAATGTATTAATTAACCTTGGAACTCTTTTTTATCGCATATTTTCGGCTGGTCTAATGTGCGTCGGCAGTGCACTCAGAATAGCCAACGTAATATCACCTTTTGTTCGTTTGTGCATCAGCTGATACAGGATTTTGTAAATGGCACGTTGTTTGTTTTGAATACATGAAATTGCCACTCACTGACTGTCAGAATGTGGCCTTCTTATATAAAATGAACTATAATGTTAGGTTAGGTATCAGTAGCATCAACGAGTGTTTGCCAGTTGTAAATAACAATCAGTTTGCAGTGGATGATTGGGTATAATATTTCGAAAGGGCATAATAAATGATGGTGTAGCTAGGTATGTATAGTGGCAATGAGTGTTTGCTACTTTTAATGGATTCTGATTGCAGAGGATGGTATAAAATACTTTGAAGGGTGTAATAGATGGTGTTGTAGGTAGGTTGTGTAAGGTTAGGGATCTGTAGTGTCAATGAGTGTTTGCAGTCATGATATCGTGTAGTACACTTGGGTGGGTGGGCTCGATTGTACTTCCCGATACCATACATGGTATCACGCAGTATACTTGGGCAGATGGGTTCAAGTGTACTTCCCGATACTAACGTCTCCGAAAACAAGCTAAACAGGTTGGAAGAATGAGGTACAAACGTCACAATGATAGCAGCGGTAAATGCTATAGGCAACTCCATACCACCGGCATTTATTTTCCCACATTGTCATTTCAAGGATAACAAGATGAAAGGTGCTCTACCTGGAAGTTTTGGAACTGCTCATGTGAGTGGTTGGCTCAACAGTGCAATTTTTGTTGAATTCCTGCATAACTTCATTGAACACGTGAAACCTTCTGTGGATAGAAAAGTTCTAATTGTTCTGGACAATGACAGAAGCCATGTTTATTTCAGTAAACTGCTTACAACTGTGTAAAGATTCTGGAATTGTTTTTTATTGACTTTTCCGCCACATACAAGCCATAAGCTCCAGCCATTAGATCGCACAGTTTTTGGACCTTTCAAAAAGTATTACAATTCAGCATTCACTGAGTGGATGCTAACCAACTGCGGCCATGCACTAACAATTTACGATGTTGCCGAATGCACAGGTATGGCCTATCCTCGTGCATTTACACCACAAAATATTTGCTCAGGTTTCCATGTCTCAGGAATATGGCCTTTGAATGAGAGCATATTTTCTGATGAGTTTATGACGAACTATGTGACAGATCGAGAAAATCTCTCCAGGCTTGAAGTACCAGCATCGTATAGTCAAAATAAACCTGCTGATGAATGTAGTTTGCCAGGACAGAGTAGCCCAATCATTACACCTCAAGAGATCAGACCTTATCCAAAACCTCCAGCAAGGAAAGTACAGTGAGGTGGATCTAAGCAAGGGAGGTGTCGGATATAAACAGACATTCTTGAACAAGCTCAGACAGAAAAAGAGGTGCAGAAATCAGGCCTGAATGCCAAGAAAGTCCCGAAAAAGCAGAATGTTAAAAGAAAATTTCCTGGCTCTAGTTCATCAGAGGACAATATTTATTTCTCAAGTGGTGAATATTCCAATAATATTTCCGACTCAAAGAAAATTATCGTGAAAGAAGATCCTGTGAAGTTCATGGTGGAGATTTTGCCTTAGCACGTGTCGTGTGCAAGAAGAAAGAGCATTTTTATGTTGTGGGAATTGTCTTAAGGGACGATAGTCTTCTGCAAGTTAAATACCTCAAGAGAGTTAAAAATCATCTCTGTACAAATAAATCTGTATTTGATGTGATCACTGAAGAAATTGAGTGTAAACTGTCTCCTCCCATCAGAGTTGGACCAACAGCAAGGCAGAGCAAATTTGTTCTATTCCGTGAGCATTTTGATGGTTACACTGTTGAATAATTTCAGTGGTGGTGTGCTCCAAGGCTGACTGAAATTTATGTAATTCTTACTAGTGGTTATTTAACTGAATAAGTATCACTTACTGTGCAGCTATTAAGGCACATTAAGTACCGTCCCAAGATACATGACCATCATGTACCTTAGGATAAATTCATAACATTTTTATGTGTTAATTTTGAATTATTGTTTTGTAAAAAAAATATAATTAATAATCGTGAACCCCTAAAATGCTTTTCACAAAAACCTTTTAAAAAAGTGTCCCAAGTTACGCGCGCCTCCCCAACCGACTAAGCGCGCGAACAGGCGGAGCNAATAATCGTGAACCCCTTAAATGCTTTTCACAAAAACCTTTTAAAAAAGTGTCCCAAGTTACGCGCGCCTCCCCAACTGACTAAGCGCGCGAACAGGTGGAGCAATACAAGCTGCCACCTTTATGGATAGAGAGTAATGTTCCTGTAAGTCAAAATAAATATTTCAATACATTGAAATGAACAGTACCCCTAGGTACAACACCCTCCTCTACCTATTGGTGTGTATGTGTATAATTTGCATATATGATCCTTGTTAGGTCCATGGTGCTAGGTTTTTTCTACTTACCAAAAAGCAAAATTTCGTACCAAAATTGTTTGGTCTTCACGGACACACACGTCACAGGATACAATATGACAATCGGTAAGAACACGCCAAAAATATATATTATTCTTAAAATTATCTGTATGCACGTGAACGTGAAATCAACTACGTTCACTATCACGTTTTTAGACTGTTTACTTTCATGTAATAGTATTTCTCGGGAAATAAGTTCATTAGAGGGGTGCCTCAATACTTGAACAAGGCAATGCACGCCTGCTAATTTCTGTACAGTTTTAATCACAAGGCAGTTTACATGCCGTGCACTTGATCTGAATTTGGCAATAGTGACAGAACTAAACCTGGGAAATTTCAACTTCGTAAAATGTAAGCCCGTGGATAAGCGGGAAACATATACCGCTATATTTATCATTTTCCCGTTTTCTGTACGTGGTTCGCATGGGACAACGCATTCAGCAAAAAAGTACTGCCAGATTTCCGTGTTATCATCTTTATGAATTTTTTTTTAAGGAGTTAAATGGCCTACGTTCGGCGTCCACGGCCAAATTCGATTATTCCAAACGAAACACACAAAAATACGACAAATCTTCAATTGACGAAATATCCTAAAATCCAAAGTCCATCTAACTCACGAAAACTGCCACAACAGCACAAATACAAAGTGACGCCGTTCCCCAACGCCGAGGTCCAAAAAACAGAAACTTCACTGACAGCGGCTACAGAAGAATTTGCACTTTCTGAATGACTGTCCCGCTATTAAGTACCTGTCCCATTGTCAATTTTTCCCTTAAAACTGTTTCAAATTTATTTTTGGTGGTAGTATGGCCAGTAGGGAGTCCACGGCCAAAATCGAAGCTTCAAATAACGTTGAAAAGTTATGATGTCTCTCAACCGCCATAAACGCCACCATATTTGTTTGAGAAAGTTGGATTCAACGGTATGGTTGGATGGCTTTCAGTTTCCATCAAACATTTGAAATTGGACTGGTTCTAAAATTTCTTTGATGTTTGACGGTCTCACACAATCGGAAACGTGCACGACAAAAATTGATGTCAAGATACTTTAATATAACGAACAATTGTTGAAAATGAAGTAGGTTATGAAGATAATTAATTTATGTAGAAGCTGTAGGGGCATCAATGCTTTTTTTTAATGAATATTGCACACAATATTACGAAATCAGAGGCATTAAATTTCATTGTGCAGGAACCATCTTTGATAAATAAAATTTGAATTTAGTAAAGAAGCGAGAATATACTACAACATTCCTTAATTTTCTTCCTTTAATGGACTGCATGGAAAAACAAAAGCAACATCTCCATGAAAATGATTTAAAATTAATAATTCAAATTATATTTTCACATTTTAAAAAATTTGGCAGTGTGACACATTTTCAAACACATTGAAGAATATTTGATAAGATTTGTTGCAGGGAAAAATTTGCTAGCCGCATTTTGTCTTCAAATTTAATTATTAAATACGAAAATTTGACAATGTAACAGGTCTCTTATAACATCACATTTTCCCGTTAATTAATTAAACAATAAAAAAATTTGAAGTAAAATTTTAAGTTTTGTTACTTTACAAAACTTTAAAAATTGCAAACGGGGAAGTATCCCATTTCGTCTACCAAATATATGACGCACTTTTGTAAATTTGCGTTTTGCATTTTGTCAGCTTCGAAACTGACAAATAACAAAATACTAATTACCAAACCGCTGCCATATTAGTTTTTCCTGTTTGAAGCGTTTAACTTGATATATAGATGATGTTATTGGAATACACAAATGTGTACTGTAATCACAATATTTATTTCATAAAATAAGTTTCTGAAATATTCTTGAAATAGGTATTTCGTCATGACAAAAAATTTTTGTTGACTAACAATTTCACATCACATTGGTTTCATTTAATTAATTTTAAATTTTAAATGGCATTCGAAAACCTTTCGGGAATAATTGCTATTTATTTTAAGTAATTGTGTAATTTAAGTTTGGAATAGCAAGGTTCTTAATTTTTGTTATCTCTATGGACTGATTTTGTTAGAAAAGAAAATAGACATTCATACCACGTATTCGAAAATTCTCCGATACATCCACCGATGTACACGGGGCGTTCAAAAATTACTGTTTCGGTTGAGTACGGTTGAACCGATTGATATACCAGTTCAACCGGCATGAAAATTCGGTGGATCTGGTTGATATACACACAAACATCAACCAATTGAATTTCGTACTCTCTTTTCCTGAAAAATAAAAGTTAACACACCCACAACTCGTTATTTTCAAGCATTCCAAGTAAACAAAAATAACTTGGATGTCGAATTTTACAAGAAGGCGATGAAAACTTTAGAATTTGAATGAAAGGGTATTAGTATGTGTCTGGAAGTAGACAAAAATACCGCTAAATATGAACCTGATGATCGAAAATACCTCAACCTGTTTACACCTTTGTATCAACCACTGGTGGATCAATCGATGATTTTTTTTTTTTTAACTCGGATTGGTTTTTAATATTACATTAAGTTTTTCTCTGTAAATTAATAAATAAACATTAAATTACTGTTTCATACAATGAATTCTGAAGATGACAAGAAATCAGAATTAGCACGCGTTTCATTACGATGTCTTCCGTTTAGGAAAGCAAACCCGAAGTAATGTTTATTATACTCAGGTTGGGAAGCTCAATGGTTTTAGTTTGGCAACTACTATTTTTCGCCACAATATAAGCGCTGGTGTCGCAAGTGTACCTTTTTTCTCTATTTTCTACATTGAAAAATAAAATAATTGCAATACTAATTTGAAATCAAATATAAGATAACTTTGTAATGCAATATATTTTTTTTTAATTACTCACATAGCTTAAAATTTTAATTAATGGTGACCACTTTGGAACATTGCGCACATAGTGGTGAAAATCTTCCCTATGCCTATCTCTCCCATAAGAAAACTCGTTTTTTCCCAACTTGAGTAGAATTAACAGTAACTGAAGCTATGGTATAGCCCATAGACTAAAGATGAGGTAAACCGATCTCGCTGGCTGCGCACAAACAATCTCCATATCCCAACATTGACCTGCTTTTCTGCCAACACATCTTGCGAAAAGGGCAGGGTTTTTGATGTTAGGTTAGAAAACTGATTTGTAAACAAATGTTTTGAGATTTTTTATATTTTATCTAACCAACTTGTAATGCAGTTTGATTAAATTCAAATTCGTAAAAGAATTTTTATTTATATAATAGTACTTGTCATTTAAAAAGTAAGATATAAATGAACATTTGCATTATTGTTGACTTTGTAACATTGACAGTTCTGATCTTTTCGGGTGGGTCAATGTAAGGTACATGCGCAGAAGACGAATTAGTGGCCAACCTTATCTTTAGTCTATGGGTTTGCCAGGTCGAAGCACAGTTCACCACGTGCAATATTACCACAGAAGAAACGAAATTCAACACAGGGGGCGGCTATGTCATATACCATGCAGTGAAAACAAGTGAAGCCAGTTTTTATTGTGGAATTATACGGTTGTTTTCAGGCGTAATGGTTACGTGATCATGCGACGCTAGCGATCGTAGCGCTAAGACATTTTTTCTCACCTTCATGTTCTGCACGGTAGTGCACCCTCTGCGGCTTGGATCCCCTCCCTTTTCCTTCCCTGACTCTCCCTCATCATATTCTCCCCCTCCCCCTTTTGTGTATCACATTTTTTTATGGATGTCAGTTTATTTTAATTGTTGCAGAGTCCAGGCTCCTTCTATTCTAAGACCACGACGCCTGCGACGTGTCTTCTGTTTCAAGAATTTCCTTATGGATTTGCTACACCATTCTCGTTCAGAGGGATCGGCAGCTATTATGGTAACTTCCTGATGTTAACTGTCCTTTTGGGCGAGGAACTGCATGATGGGGCAGATTTAAGGGTGAGTCGTGGAGATCGTTAGCATATTTAATTTGGGCAGTTTTAAATGTTTTGTAATACGTGTGGCGTAGTTGTGTATGCCTTGGGTGTGCAGTTTCACTATCTTTTTCAAAATTGTAGTTTTAGTCGTCTATCTAAATATTTTTTCGGCTCAACTAAGACATTGTGTGTCTGTATTTTCCCATGTTTTAACGTGTCGTGTATCGTTCTATTTGGCCGCCCAAGCAAGTAGGGTTTCTTTCATCTTAAAGGTTCTTGTGCTTCCATGATTATCACATTTTTTTGGGCATTATAAATATTTTAATTGTGGTCCAGTTTAAAATTTTTATTCGGTAGTAGCTCTGAAGGGTTGTAAGTGACTGCCTCCATGTGTTTATATTTTTTTTAGTGTAAATTTTAATAAATATTTTTTTTGGGAAATTGAGTTTTTACTGGGCTTTAAAAGCTGCTCTCCTTTTCGCATATTAAGTATCACAGTATAGTCATCGATGTGTTAGACAGTGTTATGTAAAAAATACTATTTTCAGGTATTGTGGTTTGTAAAACCAAGGCTGGAAGCCGATTTTTTCAGAATTGTCATGCTTGATTTTGAAATAATTCTTGTTAAGAAAGCAAGTGATAGATTGAATTAGGTTATTATTATTGTAATGCATTAATGTGATACTTGCTTGGATTGCAAATAATTAATGGTATTACACATTAAAATTTGTAATGTATTTTTAATATGAAAGCACCTTACTGGTGGTTCTATTAATACTGACCTGAACCACATGTTCACGAGCTCCTTTGTGCCCACTCTGACTGACGCAGTCGTATCCACTACACCAGGCACACCACACCGACGGGCTTGTGGGCACGAGTGAGATTGTTAATAATTGCATTAGTGTTCATAATTGCAGCAGTGTTCATCATACCATCAGTGTATTCAATCAGGATATTAATTGTATCAGTGTTAATAATTGTATCAGTGTTTATAATTGCAGCAGTGTTCATAATAGCATCAGTGGATTCAATCAGGGTATCTAGTTGCATCAGTGTTATTAATTGCATCAGTGTTCATAATTGCATCAGGGTATCTAATTGCATCAGTTTTATTAATTGCATCAATGTTCATAATTGCATCAGGGTATTTATTCAGTGTTATTAATTGTTTCAGTGTATATAATTAATATCATACCTGTCATCATGAAAGACAGTTGACACACCCACAGCTAGGGACATTTGAAATCGTACACTTGGAAATACTGTGGCTGGTACAATGGAAACGTTTAGGATTAATATAATCATTTTTATTGTGTATTTGTATAAGGAAAAATTATGTTGTCTTAGGTTAATTTAATTCATGTCACTTCCATCTCATAATCATTTTTTTAGTGGATATTGTGCTTCATAGTTTCACCGCTTGGCGTTGGCTGCGCTCAGGTAATGGAAGCCGGCCCATGCTTCCTCCCAGTTCTCTTCAGCACTTGAACGCATCAAGAGGTGTAAGTCTTTCAGTCTGCAAAGGCCCTCGGTGCCGACATATTAAGCTGAACTCATATTCACTGCAATAGACTTCACTTCATGAACCGGATCATTTATTTGATTTGTTATAGCGCCGAGAGGAGAGCAACGTTACTCTCATCGGAGAGTTTTAACGCAATGGCATTTCACATTATAAAGCCGCGTGTTCGCTGTTTAAGGGCCGTTAAGGCCATGTTATGTACTAAAGCTGTGTGTGTTCATTAAGGAGTCGCAAGGAATAAATAACCTACAAGCATCATAAGTGTTTCATTTGTAATTTAATTAAGGCGTGCGAGGCGGCCTACAGCCTCGCCATCATATGTGATGGAGTGTTAACCAGAGTCCCCTATGCTGACGACCGAAACGACCCTCATTTCATCAGCTCACAGCAGGGTTGTGGCGCGGGCCACATATTTCCTACATCATCAGCTCTGGTAACACAACGCGTCAAGTTGGCTTTCCCAACTAGGGACGAGTATTTCTCCGAGCCATTGCTTGACCACGTCAATACGATACTGTATTTTAGTAATATTGGAGAATTGGCGAGTATTTAAAATAATTGCTTTAATTGAATTAATTAATGGTGATTATGTCATTTAAGGAGAAGTGTTGCAAATTTTGTAATTTTTACTGTCAAATACATAGATATTCAAATCTGTTTGGCTTAGTGTTATTTGTGATGTGGCACAAATAAAATTATGCTTTCTGCTGGCGTTTTTCTCATATCGGATGTTTTTTTTGTATCATGCCATCGCCAAGGTCGGATTCTTGTACACTTTGAAAAAGAAAGAGATACATTAATTACTTGGTGACTTTGGTGGTTTTGAAGCAGATGAGTCAATGACTGTGGCCGAGCTGCGCCGAACTTCTGTGGAAGTGTGGCATCACAGATTTGGAATGGTGCGCCGAACTTCTGTGGAAGTGTGGCATCAGAGATTTGGAATCGCACAACCCTCTCAGTGCCTGTTCCCTGTGAGTGTCACCAATGGTCCACCTGAAGTTGTCAAACTCTTCCTTGCCNGCTTCCTCCCAGTTCTCTTCAGCACTTGAACGCATCAAGAGGTGTAAGTCTTTCAGTCTGCAAAGGCCCTCGGTGCTGACATATTAAGCTGAACTCATATTCACTGCAATAGACTTCACTTCATGAACCGGATAATTTATTTGATTTGTTATAGCGCCGAGAGGAGAGCAACGTTACTCTCGTCGGAGAGTTTTAACGCAGTGGCATTTCACATTATAAAGCCGCGTGTTCGCTGTTTAAGGGCCGTTAAGGCCATGTTATGTACTAAAGTTGTGTGTGTTCATTAAGGAGTCGCAAGGAATAAATAACCTACAAGCATCATAAGTGTTTCATTTGTAATTTAATTAAGGCGTGCGAGGCGGCCTACAGCCTCGCCATCATATGTGACGGAGTGTTAACCAGAGTCCCCTAGGCTGACGACCGAAACGACCCTCATTTCATCAGCTCACAGCAGGGTTGTGGCGCCGGCCACATATTTCCTACATCATCAGCTCTGGTAACACAACGCGTCAAGTTGGCTTTCCCAACTAGGGACGAGTATTTCTCCGAGCCATTGCTTGACCACGTCAATACGATACTGTATTTTAGTAATATTGGAGAATTGGCGAGTATTTAAAATAATTGCTTTAATTGAATTAATTAATGGTGATTATGTCATTTAAGGAGAAGTGTTGCAAATTTTGTAATTTTTACTGTCAAATACATAGATATTCAAATCTGTTTGGCTTAGTGTTATTTGTGATGTGGCACAAATAAAACTATGGTTTCTGCTGGCGTTTTTCTCATATCGGATGTTTTTTTTGTATCATGCCATCGCCAAGGTCGGACTCTTGTACACTTTGAAAAAGAAAGAGATACATTAATTACTTGGTGACTTTGGTGGTTTTGAAGCAGATGAGTCAATGACTGTGGCCGAGCTGCGCCGAACTTCTGTGGAAGTGTGGCATCAGAGATTTGGAATGGCACAACCCTCTCAGTGCCTGTTCCCTGTGAGTGTCACCAATGGTCCACCTGAAGTTGTCAAACTCTTCCTTGCCGATTTGCAACAGTTGAATCCTTTTACATATTTGGAACCTATTAGTATTTTTCATTGTTTTATTGCGGTGAATAAAATTGCTAGTCTCTGTTTAGGTTCCGAGAACAGCCTTTTGAAAGCTATTGCTACAATGTGTGAATGTTTTACTGCAATTGCTCAGTGAGAAAATTACGTCACTGGAAGAAGGAACCTTCGCTGCCTTTAAGTGCAGGGTAATTGAGGATTTCCTTCCCCATGCATCAACTGTGGTTGCGAAAGCGATTTCATTTATAGATTTCAAAGGCCGGGTGAACCTCTGTACGAATTTGTGGATTCAATTTCAACTTTGCATAAAGTGTTGTGCTTGTAGATAAGTGAACNCCGGGTGAACCTCTGTACGAATTTGTGGATTCAATTTCAACTTTGCATAAAGTGTTGTGCTTGTAGATAAGTGAACACGAATTTGTTGGCGTAATCATAGATAATTTGGCTTTGCATGTGCATGCGCAATGCACCTTGGTTTCTGTCCCTCAAAATTTCAGGGAGTTACATCAACTGGCAGTGGAGGTGCAAGGCCGTTTTGTTGCCCAAGGTGAATATCGTGCAACCCCCCACCCCCTCCTCTTTGCCATGGACAAGACGGTCGCGGCAGTATCTCCATACCATTTGGGCAAGTTTCGGCTATTTAGAATGTCGAGCATCATGGTTCAGCAGTGCGGTGTAGCAATTATGCCTTTCAGGAACAGGTCGTTAGGGTGTGATCCATCTGAAAGGAAATGTTTTCGATGTGGTGAGTTTGGGCACCTGCAGATGACTTGACTTAAAGCAGGAAACTAACTCTGGCTCGAATAAGGGCATGGGTTTTCCAGTAGGGCGAGAAGTAAAGTATCTTGCATGATAAGGAAGTGCACTGTGTTAATCACCTGTGGTGAACATAATTTTACCTGTTTTAGTCGATACTGGGCCAACTCATTGTGTNGAAGTGCACTGTGTTAATCACCTGTGGTGAACATAATTTTACCTGTTTTAGTCGATACTGGGCCAACTCATTGTGTCTTAAGTACTACCTTTTTGGAGCAGAACATCGTTCTTAGAGGATGTGTTAGGTGTGTTACTGAGAAGCATTTATGTGTCGCAAATGGTGACATCATTATGTGTAATATGGTGGTCCCTTTGCATTTTAAGAATGTCAGGTTCTCTCGGACGTTTCCCTTCTGGGTGTTTACGCATCTTGCCCATGACATCATCTTACGTTTAGAGTTCCTAAGGAACACAAGGGTATCAGTGAATTTAGATGAATTCTATCTATCCTTTGGTTTTGCCCCAAACATCCGGGTTGGTCTCCAGGTCGACAAGTTTCCGGAAGGGTTAACACATGTGTCCGACGGCACTAATAGTACATTATAAATTTTTCAAGGGCAGTTAGATAAGCTGAGATGGGAATTTAGTGATGTTATTTATTCTAAAATTTGGAAGTGCGATATACTTCTGTACAAATATTTTCTGGCGGATGATATTCTGGTGCACGACAAACATTTCAAGTGTCCTCCCCGTAAGCTGCAAGCTTTCAGGGAGATTATACACTGAAGAACAAAAAAAAATTGGTACACCTGAATAATGTCGTTTAGNGAAGTGCACTGTGTTAATCACCTGTGGTGAACATAATTTTACCTGTTTTAGTCGATACTGGGCCAACTCATTGTGTTTTAAGTACTACCTTTTTGGAGCAGAACATCGTTCTTAGAGGATGTGTTAGGTGTGTTACTGAGAAGCATTTATGTGTCGCAAATGGTGACATCATTATGTGTAATATGGTGGTCCCTTTGCATTTTAAGAATGTCAGGTTCTCTCGGACGTTTCCCTTCTGGGTGTTTACGCATCTTGCCCATCGCATCACCTTACGTTTAGAGTTCCTAAGGAACACAAGGGCATCAGTGAATTTAGATGAATTCTATCTATCCTTTGGTTTTGCCCCAAACATCCGGGTTGGTCTCCAGGTCGACACGTTTCCGGAAGGGTTAACACATGTGTCCGACGGCACCAATAGTACATTATAAATTTTTCAAGGGCAGTTAGATAAGCTGAGATGGGAATTTAGTGATGTTATTTATTCTAAAATTTGGAAGTGCGATATACTTCTGTACAAATATTTTCTGGCGGATGATATTCTGGTGCACGACAAACATTTCAAGTGTCCTCCCCATAAGCTGCAAGCTTTCAGGGAGATTATACACTGAAGAACAAAAAAAAATTGGTACACCTGACTAATGTCGTTTAGGGCCCCGCGAGCACGCATAAGTGCCACAAGACGACTTAGCATTAACTCAATTAATGTCTGGAGGTATTCAGGAGGCAATTCACACCATGAATCCTGCAGGGAAGTCCACAAATCCATAGGAGTGCGAGGCGTTGGAGATCTCTTCTGAACAGCACGTTGCAAGGCATCCCAGATATGCTCAATAATGTTAATGTCTGGTGATTTAGGTGGCTAATAGAAGTGTCTAAAGTCAGAAGAGTGTTCCTGGAGCCACTATGTAGCAACTCTCGACGTGTGGGGTGTCACATTGTTCTGCTGGAATTGTCCACGTCCGTCGGAATTCACAATGGACATGAATGTGTGCAGGTGATCGGACAGGATACTTACATACCTGTCACCTGTCAGAGTCATATCTAGACATATCAGGGGTCCCATTTCATGCCAACAGCTCACGCCCCATACCATGACAGAGCCTCCATCAGCTTGAACATTCCCCTGTTGACATGTAGGGTCCATGGATCCATGAGGATGTCTCCATACCCGTACACATCCATCCACCCGATGCAATTGGAAACGAGACTCGTCCAACCAGGCAACGTGTTTCCAATCATCAACAGTCCAATGGCGGTGTTGGCGGGCCCAGGCGAGGCGTAAAGCTTTGTGTCGTGCAGTCAACAATGGTACACTAGTGGGCCTTCGGCTCCGAAAGCCCATATCAATGATTGTCCTTTGAATAGTTCGCACGCTGGTACTTGTTGATGGCCCAGCATTGTAATCTGCGCCAATTTGAGAAAGGGTTGCACGTCTGTCACGTTTAATGATTATCGTCAGTCGTTGTTTGTCCCGTTCGTTCACTGTCTTTTTCCGGCCGCAGCGATGTCGAAGATTTGATGTTTTACCGGATTCCTGATATTCACAGTACATTCGTGAAATGGTCATACGCGAAAAATTCAAATTTTATCGCTACCTCGGAGATGCTATGTCCCATCTCTCGTGCGCTGACTATAACACCACGTTCAAACTCACTTAAATCTTGATAATCTGCCATTGTAGCAGCAGTAACCGATCTAGCAACTTTGCCAGAAGCCTGTTGCCTTATATAGGCACTATCGACCACATCGTGTTACTCTGATTAGTTCCATACCTCTGTTATTTGCATACGCACACCTATACCAGTTTTTTGTTTTTGGCTCTCCAGTGTAGGTTGGTTGTTAGAGTCCGGTGTGATTGTTCCTTCTACTTCGGATTATTGTTCACCTGGTTTTCTGGTGCAGAAGAGGGACAGTGATAAGTACCGATTGGTTGTAAATCATTCTTTGGTAAACTCGAAAATTCATAAGGACCCCTTTCCTTTCTTTTCTTTCTTCAACATTTGGGCTAAGCCCGAATATTTTCTGTGTTAAACCTTAATAACAGTTTCCACCAGTGTTTGTTAGACTCTTCTTGCAGTAAATATGCTGATTTTAATACACAGTGGAGTCAGTTAGAGTTCACGCATATTCCAATGGGTTCTAACTTTGGTAGTCAGGCATTGTTGAGGGTNATACACAGTGGAGTCAGTTAGAGTTCACGCATATTCCAATGGGTTCTAACTTTGGTAGTCAGGCATTGTTGAGGGTTTTAGACCACGTTTTGTCTGAATTTAAAATTAAATTTGTATTTAACTACATTGATGAAATCATAGTGTACAGTGACGATCTGGAATCCCATCTGTCCCATTTGTGCCAAGTGTTTCTTAAGATGCAAGATGTAGGGTTGATGGTCAATCCAGACAAGGTTACCCTGGGTGCAATTAAGGTGGAATTTTTGTGTTATCTACTCTGCGAAGGTCAACTGATGATTAATCCGGATCACGTGGCCCCGATTTTGAATTTTCCTCTTCCAAGCACTCTGAAGGAAGTTCAGAAATTCGTAGGTCTTCTGGGGCATTACTCCCATTTTATCGGGTATTTTACTGAAGTGGTGTCACCATTAAACTTGTAAAAAAGAAGTGAGTTGAGTTCCAGTGGGGACAGGATCAGGAGTCGGCCTTTTCTATACTGAAACAGAAGTTGTCTTCTCCTCTGGTATTACAGCTACCCCACTTTTCTCACCGCTTCGTAATACAAGCCGACACGTCGTCACTGGCTTTGGCACCATCCTGAGTCAGCATACTGAATTGGGCTTAGCCCCAGTGGCTTTCGCCAGCCATAACTTAACAGAGTCAGAGCGCAAGTTAGGGATTTATGAGAAAGAAACTTTGGGATGTATTTTTGAATTAGTGAAGTTTCCCTCTTATATAGAACATGAAGAATGTGACCCGTACACTGATAATCAGGCTTTAAGATGGGTTTTGAATCAACTGCAACAGCTGAGCAAGTTAGGTAGAAGGGTTTTGTGCTTGTCATGTTTCCATTTTAGGGTTCACCATGTTCGCGGCTCCGAAAATCAGGTAGCAGATGCTCTATCACGAATGTATGATAAAATAGATTTTGAATCGGAACGTGGTCCTGGCATGGAGGCGTCCCTTAATCTTATATAGAGGTTTCCAGAATTTTTTATAAAGTTATGCCAAGCCCAGGCAAGTGACACCTTATGCAGTGGTGGTGCAGTACTTCCCTATGTAGTTGAAAATGGCATCTTGTACTTTACTGGTAATTCAGATGTGCCTGTTAGGTTGTTATTCCTGAATCGTTAAGATCTATGGTTTTAGCAAATTTTCATGATTCAGTGTTCGGTGGTCATTTAGGGGCAAGTAAAACCTTCAATAAGATTTTGGTGCAATTTGCTTGGCCTAGTCAAAGGGACGACGTATCTGATTATGTCCGTTCTTGTGACTTATGCCAAAAATGTAAGCTGGCTCAGAACACAAATTTTGTGCAGGCAGTGGCATAGATACCTCAAACTCCCTGGAGCATTGTTCACCCAGATATTTTTTGGTCCAAGATGGGTAATGCTTGTATTTTAATTGTATCGGATACCTTCGCAAAGTTTGTCATTTTGTCACCCCTTCGTAATATGAAGGCTTCGTCAATAATAAAAGTGATTATTGATCAAGTTAGTCAAGTATTTAGTACTGCTGTGGAGATTGTTACAGTTAATGCTAAGTATTTTACTTCCAATGTGTTTAAAAACATGTGCTTTCGCTGAGTGATATAACATTTTATCTCCACTCCCTACTATCCAAAAGGTAATCAGGTAGAACGGTTTAACAAAAATTTGAAAGCCTGCTTAACTATTTTCTATAATCNCCCTACTATCCAAAAGGTAATCAGGTAGAACGGTTTAACAAAAATTTGAAAGCCTGCTTAACTATTTTCTATAATCTGGACCATACTAGGTGGGATCAAGATCTTGATTTCATAAATGTTGGTTTTAATAGCACTCTGTATGATTATACTGGAGATCCACCTTCTCTCCCTTTCCTAGGTCGTCCTCTCAATCATCGATTGCTTAATATTTGGAATATCCCCACTTTTTTCCAGACCCCTTGGCGATGCTGACTGTGACTGGAGGAGGTACACAGCAGGCTCGGGGCAGCAAAGCTGCAGGTGGTGGCAAAGATGGACCAGGGTAGGTTGCCAGTAGTTTTTAAAGTAAGAGACCTGGTCCTATGCATGTCTTATTTGCTCGCAGACGTGGGAAGGAATTTACCGGGGAAGCATATACCTATGCTTTTAGGGCCATTTAAGATAAACAAAATTTTTGGATCCCAACACAGTCCGTTTGGTTTCGCTCAGTTCTACTCTCTCCTTTAGAAAGGCTCATGTTATGAAATTGAAGACTTATCAGCAACACAAGTAATTGTCAGTAGTTAGAAAATGCATATGTTATGAATTTGGTGACTCTATTTCAAACGAATCGGAAAAAAGGGCCTACTATGCTTAAATGATGAGAGAAGTTGCATGACAGGGGGCAATGAACGCGAACATTCTTCAGCCAAGATGGATGGTGCTGGCTTGTCAGGGATGATGGCTATGTTATGAATTTGACACCAGTATCTTAAACTGTTCGGAAATTATGTTCAACTATGCTTATAAGTACACATAGGGCATAGATGACTGCGATAATTTTCGTTGTCGGGGATGATGCCTATGTTATGAATTTGAAGCCTGTATCTTAAACTGTTCAGAAATTATGGTCAACTATGTTTATAAGTACGCATATGGCATAAATGGCTCTGTGATATTTGTCGTTGTTGGGAGTGATGTCAATGTTACGAATTTGGTGACTGTATATTAAATGGGTTTGAAATGACGGCCAACTATGCTTAAAAGTTCGCATAGGGCATAAATGATCATGCGATAATTTTCGTTGTCGGGAGTGATGTCTATATTATGAATTTGACCACTGTATCTTAAACAGTTCGGGAATTNATGCGATAATTTTCGTTGTCGGGAGTGATGTCTATATTATGAATTTGACCACTGTATCTTAAACAGTTCGGGAATTACGGTCAACTATACTTATAAGTACGTATAGGGCATAAATGAACCTGTGTTAATTTTCGTTGTCGGGGGTGATGTGTATTTTATGAATTTGATGACTATGTGTTAAACGATTCGGAATTTGAGTTAACTATGCTTATACGATGTGAGAAGTTGCATGACAGGGGGCAATGAACACGAACATTCTTCAGCTAATATGAATGGTACTGGCTAGGAAAGTATTACTTAGTATTCTAATTTAGCAGCATGCAGGGAAAACCTCGTCGGGTTGTTGTGATAGGTATCTAGGGTCGGGGCGACGTCGTAGGGATATTCGAGGTTACTGGCTGACCAAATGGCCGCTTGAAAGAAAAAATGTTGAAAAATAAATTTTGAAAAAGAAAAATTATTCGGGACCTTTAAAATTTTTTGGAAAAAAAAAAAAAACAAAAAAAAAAAAAATCTAGGAGAATTTTGAGGGAAATTCCGGAAATTTTGCGGGAAATTCTGGCGAATTTGCCCGTTTTTGGGGAAAAAAGGGAAATTTCTTNAAAAAAAAAAAAAAAAAAAAAAAATCTAGGAGAATTTTGAGGGAAATTCGGGAAATTTTGCGGGAAATTCTGGCGAATTTGCCCGTTTTTGGGGGGAAAAAGGGAAATTTCTTAGGGAAAAGAAAATCAGGGGGGGTGGTGCAACATTTTGAAAATTCGTCCCCTTGTCCTAAGCCTTAAGCCCTGTTTCTGAACCGCCTTTTTCTAACTACTATTGTATCTTGTTTATAATGTTTTGTATCTGCTGCTTAGCTGTCACCAAGATTTAAGTTTGTTTTGTATCCTATCCTTTTTCTAGGTTGTCTATGTTACTGTCTTCTCTTTCTAATCTGTTATATTTGTCTGTTCCCGCCCTTCCACCGAGCTGTGCTGAGCCACTCTGTCACTCCGAGGACGACCTCTTTGGGAGCTGCTTGAGTTTCCAGACTGCTGAGGTGGTTCAACTGCTGGTTACATTTACTTGAGATACAAAATAAATCTTCTATTTGCCAAGAGTTGAGAACTGGATGCAATTAAGTTGCTTAGTGCTATTTTGTTTCCTCGTTGCACAAATTAGCTTGTTACGAATTTCCAAAACAGCTGTCAACAAATACTGATGGATGAAATTTTTATAACCTTTATAAGGTTATTTATAAACATACTGTNTTCCAAAACAGCTGTCAACAAATACTGATGGATGAAATTTTTATAACCTTTATAAGGTTATTTATAAACATACTGTTTTAAATATTTACATTTTATTTGTTAAACAAATGGTTTATCAATATGTAACATAAAAAATAACTGCAGACTATTATTATCACTACAGTTTAAACACAGGTTATGGAAAGACTTCTTTTAATAAAATTATGGATCTTAATGTGTAAGTGAAGAGGTTTGGACGGCTCTTAATATAGAGGTCTTGAAAGCCAATCTCTGGATCTTAATATAGAGGTCNATAGGTGTTGAAAGCCAATCTCTGGATCTTAATATAGAGGTCATGAGAGCCAATTACTGGATCTTAATATAGAGGTCTTGAGAGCCAATCTCTAGATCTTAATATACAGGTTTTGAGAGCCAATCTCTGGATCTTAATATACAGGTCTTTAGAGCCAATCTCTGGATCTTAATTTTTATTTAAAAAGCAGAGATGTAATCAAAAATAGAACATGGCGAAAATTTGGCATTACCTTGCCCATGATAAGACGATCAAATATTTTTACATCATCTCGACCAATGATTCCATTTATTTTTTAAGTTCTATCTCGACTCTCAACAAAAATATTACGTTTAAACTAAAAATAGGCGTGTATTTAATTTAAATTTAAGTGAGAAACACAACTCGCCAATAAAATTTGCTTAAATAATATATCGAAATTTTCTTCTTTTCATTTAGAAAGAGTATAGGCTTTTACCAAGGCGTTAAAATCATGTGGCAAGGAAGGCGAACCTATGACATGTGAGAATCCGGGAGTGACCCGGCCGGGAATTGAACCCGGTTCGCCTTGGTGGGAGATGAGCAGGCTAACCACTCAGTCACCGCGGCCCCTTGAACCTATAATGATTCGGGATCTACACTCAGAATAATACATGATTCGAACACCAAGTCAGATCGCAATTAACAAGAATTTACCACGCTTTTCGTATATCTGTATATCGGCTGAACACGGTAAAGTGAGCACTTTTAAAAAGCCTGCTTAAGATCTACTTGTATGCACGTTGTGTATTCTTCGCCTTATGTAAAATTAAAACTGCCATTGGCCCCATCACTTCATTCGTGCGTTGGTAAAATGAAACTGTGAAAGTATTAGAAAAATAAATATTTCACAAATGTCCTAATTCTTAAATTTAGATGCATTAAAAAGACAGAGAGCGACAGAAATTTTTTTAGATTTTACCAATGTTTACTTAACACTTTTAATTCGACGTTAAGACATAGCATTAATTTCCATCCATTGTTACCAATTTAACTGTGCGCATGCCAGTAAATGCGCCCGTTAAAATATATGCAGATAGGAGCAGTGACTTTTTTTCTAAGGTTGATTTCAAAAGTGCTCACTTTATCGTGAACAGCTTTTGGTAAACATGTGATGTAAAATGCAAAATCTTTGAAGTATTCTTGCAATGGGGGTAAGTGATCAACTGCTTTATTAAGCTTAGAATTCACATTCGAAACACTTTTATTTAATTGTAGGTCGCAGAAAATCAACGGCATGACACAAAAACATACGCACGCAAAACAATTCGATAATCAAACACAAGCCAATGCTGTCTGTTATTAAAAAGTATGCGAGTAACTAAAAAACGTTTCCATAGAAGGGATCTAATCCGTTATTGCAAGAAAAACGAGACAAGGTAGTTGGTAGGTTATTCATTCTGGTGTTATTGTGTCGTTTTTCGCGTGATAACGTATTGGATTACTTATATGGAATTATTTGTATGTTAGTCGTATATTTGTAAACAATAAATAGTGACACGTCTTTAATTTTTGTTCTTTTTCATATTTAATAATTTTTTTGTGTCCAATTTATATTGCATATTGCGGGTTTTCTGTCACTCACAACAAAGTGTTGTTATGGCGTAGGCCTATGTCCACACTGATGGTTCAGTTAAGTAATATATAATACGATGCACCAGTTGAAGGCACTCTCATAAGAACGGGAGGTGGTATGTGCACTTTGTCCCAGGCGCTAGTTGGTCAGACCGAGCGATGTGGAAATTAAAAACATATCAGTGGCATTTATTATTAATTAAAGTATCTTAAAAACTACTGGTGCTGACTCAGTTATTTGACAAGGCACTTTACTGTTCTGGGCGAGCCTTACTAGTTGTTCAGTGACGTTAAGAATATTGTTTAATTTTCTTCGTAACTTAAATAAGTGGAAATTGATAACAGTGATAGGTAAATTAGCTTCAGCCAAAAAATCGATAGTTTGTATGTGGCCAAATAAACTGCAGTTGCTGTTACACAAAATATGAATTGCAACAAAATAAACTCTGTTCATTTAACAAAAGTATCGATTTCAATGAAATAAATATTCTGTTGCGTAAACAAAATTACCAGAAAAATTTGCTTAATTAATAATACACAATAGTTTGGCCTTTACAAAAAGTAATTTCCAGTTGCATATATTTCTCTGAGTATACTTTGCCCGTTTATTTNAAAATAAACTCTGTTCATTTAACAAAAGTATCGATTTCAATGAAATAAATATTCTGTTGCGTAAACAAAATTACCAGAAAAATTAGCTTAATTAATAATACACAATAGTTTGGCCTTTACAAAAAGTAATTTCCAGTTGCATATATTTCTCTGAGTATACTTTGCCCGTTTATTGATCGTTAGCATTTACAATCATTTATACTGGCTAATTGTACAGTTTAAAATTAATGGTTTATTGCAGCTAAAGGCCAATATGACGGCCCGTAATAGCTTAATTACGATAACATTCTTCTTTACTTAATAACAGCTCGCTGTTTATTATTTCACATCGAGGATACATAATTACGTGAGCTAGTTGCTCGCGTTCACGTTTTCGCACGGGAACTACGACAGCCGAGCGTCCATGGAAGGAAAAAAAAAAAGAGAAATATACTAATTCTTCGAGTTAGGCGAGACACGCACGTAACCGAGCGAAGGTATATCGTGGGGACGCAGCTCATACCTCGAGATCTATTACGGCAATTGCCGCCACTCCTGTGGCTAATTACCCTCGTGCGCCCGACAACATCTGGCTGGTTTCCGTCCCGCGCAGCGCGGCCAATGAGCGAGCGGGTGTGCCCCGAGGACGATCCGCGCATGCGCACTGCCGCACGGCTCTTATATCTGCAGCTGGCCGTGGGCGTACGTCGCTTGTGGATCCGCCGGCTACGTCGAGCAACTCTCCTCCGGCGCGCATATCGCCAGTACGTCGTCCCACTGTTGGCAGGACTGCGGGGACGTCAAGAAACCCCGCGCTGCCTCTTCATCGCTGTAAGTACCGTGACAAGAGCCCGGAACATTCTCGCGAATTAATCTGAGGATAGTTTATAATTATTGGCAGTGATATTTCGCGAAAAGATCTCGAGACAAGATACGCTTCAAAGCACCGTAGGGTCGTCCAGCTTCTTTGATTGGCTAAAAAAAAAGTTCTGGCCCGTGTTAACCGTTTTGCGCACGAATCACGAAAGGTTCAGTGTCGGAGCTACTTAGTCCTGAGTGGCTTGGTCAAAGACGGACACGGCACCAGCAGCCAATGGAGGTATAACAACAGCTGAGGTGTGTATATGATATTGAAGTCTACTGTGTGCTCCGATTTTTACGCGAAAAGTCACTGGCCCTATTTATGATCTATCGGAAGGGGACACGTGTTTTTCGCGAATATATTTCAGGACTACTTGCACTCCAAAACACTAGAGCTTAGATCCACTTTCGTGATGGGATGATTTTAAAATGTAACAATCGAATCACGGACATTCAGAGTCGGAGATACCTAATTCTGATTGGCCCAGTCAGGTAAGGAACTGCCTCCCGACAAAGACGCGTGGCCAATAACCAAAGGAAAACTGCACGTATGCCATAGGACATTGGAGTCTAGCCTTCGCGTAAATCTTTTCGCGGAAAAACTGGTGGATCTACTATCAGCAGAGGCCCGGAGATGTAACGAATTCATTTCAGAACAGGCTGCACCTCAAACACCTGTACGTTTAACTTCCTTTACCAATAGTGTAGCTGGTTGCCAAACGAATCCCCGAAATTCCCTTGAGTACACCTATCAGCTAGACCTCGATTTTCAGGCAAATAGTACCAATCGTGTGGCAAATATGTGTGGGTTGTCATTTTATTCAGTTCTTTTGTGTATATTACGAATATGCTAACCCGGAAATCGAAATCGGTAGCATTCGTAAAGTTTTTATTGAAAAACTAAAATGAAAACTTTTTCCCAGCTCAATGAAAAAAAAAAAAAATTGTACAATTCGCGCATTAAAAACGTGCGAAGTTTCATTTTCTTCAGTTTTTTATAGTAGTTTTTCAATATGCTAACCCATAAATCTGAATCAGTAGCTTTCGAATGGTTTTTATTGGAGAACTAATAAAATACCTTGTTTTGTTATTATTTTGTTTTCATTTAAACGTTTAAAGCAAATGTTAAAGGTTGTACGTCATACTGTTAAGCACAGTCTTAATATGACGGGATATCACTGCAGTGGGCTCCGAACCACTAGCTACCGACTAGAGCTCATAGATTTAAGTCATACTCGAGGGTAGAGGGTATACGCGAACCAAGACCGGCCCGACCTCACTAATTAAGCAATAAAACCTTAAAACTTCGAATAAATAAATACTTAAGTACTAATAAACTAAAAACTCATACGTAATGTAACGTATAATATTGCATGGTGGTATTCCCTATTATGGCGTTTCCAAGAAATTTATTTTGCTACAGTTTTCGTAACCTGTTATTATTACTCTATGTAACGTTACTAGTGGCACATGTATTTTAATTTTTCAACATTACGTGTTATGCATTAATTAAATTTGATAATATGCTAATTTTTTGTGTTTGTGGTATAAGTTAATGATCATCTGTTGTTTCAAGTTTTAAANAAAAAAAAATACAAATTTAGTATGCATAAAAAACAGAAATGAAAATAAATTTATGTCAGTTATTCACAAGTGTTGACATAACACTTTTAATTTAACGTTAAGACATGGAACTACTTTCCCTGCACCGTTCCTAACTCTATTGGATGCATGCCAGTCAGTATACTGGTTAAAATATTTGTTGTAGGGAGAGTGAGATTTTTCAAAGGCTGATTTCCAAAGTGCTCAAATAACAGTGAGCAGCCTATACTAATATTTTTATGCTAGCTTTCAATAAATACTTTCCCAAAAAATAAACTAGGATTGAGGCAAACAGCACTTGTCAACAAAAAAAAAAAGTTTTTTTATTCACAAGGATTAAATAAACCAAATCTAACTATCTTTACCATGCTGAGTTCAAATATGTTCTCAGATTTTTTCCATCAGGCAGAGATTTTTTTGTGGCACGTGTTTAAAGTTTTAAAAGAATTAGTACTTATGAAACACTAAATAATAAATATACAGCTAATTTACGCTTACCTAAAAAGTTTTATATGATGATTTTGGCCATATTTTGGGTTCGGGATGTCTCTCTTCGTGGTCTAGCAGTAGTCGCCCAGATTATTGGGACTCAATTTGCCTTGGTACCTATTTTCCATAGTAGAAATATGTTGATGTAAAGGCTCACCATGTTAATCAGATATAGCCCCAAGATTTTCAGGGAAGAAGTCTAGGCGAGAGTCCAAGAAGTGAATTTTCAAAGACATGTTGCAGCCCATTCCTTTGTGCGACGTCAGAAGATCACTCACTATTGTTTTCTTCTTTATTATTGCCAAGAAATCCACAACAGATATTTTTGAATGATTTCCACGCTGCTTTTTACGGTGGATGTAACAGTTCCTCAAAATGTTCATCATCCGATATGAGTGATCTTATTTGCGGCCCTATAAATATTCCTTCCTTCAATTTTGCATCGCTTATTTTAGGAAATTTTGATTTCAGATACACAAATGCAGCAGAACTGTTATCCATTGCTTTTACAAAAATTTTTATAAGCCCCAGTTTTATATGCAGGGGAGGTAAATACACCTTTTCGGGATCCGCTAATGGGGTATTTGTTACATTTTTATGCCCACGAATAAGAGATTCACGTTTAGGCCATTGTTTCTTTATGCAGTGAGACTTCCTATCTCTGCTGTCCTATTCACACAAAAAAAAAAACAGCAGAATTTCGTGTATCCAAGTTGCACACCTAACAATAAAGATATGACCTTCAAATCACCACAGATATTCCAGTTATATTTATTATAGTTAATTTTTTCTAAGAACAATTTCGTATTTTCATATGTCTCTTTCATATCACTGGCATGCGCGACAGGTATTGATAGTAATTCATTCCCATTATGCAGTAGTACAGCCTTCAAACTAACTTTCGATGAGTCTATGAACAATCGCCACTCATCTGGCTGGTGTCGATGTCCAATAACCCGCCCTGTATCTCACAGGGAGTGAGTGGCGTCGTACAGAAGTGTATTACGCGAAAATGACTGTCACAAGAAAACTATGCCTGATGGAAGAAATCTGATTACATATTTGAATTCAGCATAAAAAAACTATTCAGTTTCCTTGCGAAAAAAATCATGTCGACCAGTGTTATAGGAATATTTTTCGTGTTTCGCATTGATTAAAAATTCAGTAGCTGGCAAAAACCTTAAAAATAAATTAATGTTTTCTGAATAGTTCTGTTAACTTTTGTGACGCCTCACGGTACTAGCGCTGCTGTAAACATCTTAACGTGATTCTCTACTAATTGTTTATGCCCCACGATTATGTTGCACTTCCACGTACGTGCCACAACACACATGCACGAAAAAAATACTCTTTGCAAGAAGAAACTAAAAAAATACCCTTGTCACATGTTTCAAACTAGAGCAAAAAAAAAAAAAAATACACATCTGGTGGAGCAACATTTACTGATGGCCAAAATTATGTAAAGCAGCTTTTAAAATATTTCATCAAGTTTATAATTATGACAAAATGTGCCACTTTAAAATAAATTAACAATCTGAATTTAAAAAAAAATTCTAAGAGTATGGTAGACTGGCTCCATAGTAATTAATTTTACTTTATGGTGTCTTAAACATTTAAAATTTGGTTGGCTCAGTTTCTTATCGGTAGAACATGATTACTCTTGACACCGAGAGATGTGTAGACGAATAGCTTGTTTGAGATCACCAGAGAATAATTATGAAATGTTTGATAGCTATTATTTTATAGCAGATTATAATCGGCTATAAAATGCATATCACAACTTTTTATGCTTAAATTTAATAAATATGATTTTTTTAAATAGACTAATCTAAAGTTATCTGTAATAATTGTTTTAAGTACGGTAATTATTCTACAAAAGCTATTATTTAACAATAGCGTGCCGCAATCATGTATGATAGAAATCAAACATATATTGCACTAAAGATAAAACAAATAAAACGTTTGAAAGAAGAGAGTATCTTCAGCAAGTGTGTATTTTATAGTCGTCAATAAATTTCTTAACATCAACTATATATTTGTTTGGTACTCTTAAGAGTAGAACTTTTTGATCCAGGAAAATTTTTCTCTCCGTGTACTACTGATTAAGAAACACAGTAGAAAAGTGTATGAAGCCGAGAGCCAACACATATAATGTAAACCTCAGTAATTTTAAGTATATTGTAAAAAGAACTTGTTTCGTGTGATGAAGTTTATCATAACTCATGGACAACTAAGTTGCCACATGTTGTGTTGTTGTGTAGTAACAAACTCTCACCAAAAATGTGACTTTTGCAAAGGAAAAATACCTAGCTAATGCATCCTTATATTTGCACGACTTACTATTGTAGAGCAGCATCGTAATGTTAACCTACAAGTTGTCTAGAAATACCCGTTTGGACAAGTTCCACCGGGGTTTGTCTGATGCAGTGGGGTCCCATAGAAAAACAGTAAAGAGCCAAGAGCCAACAGTGACATAATCTTGAAAAAAATGTTCCTGCTGAAACGGTTTATCCACATAATACAGCTTCTGTTTTCTATGGACTGGCTTTGCTACGGTAAATCATAATATCCAAATTACATTACTTTTGATGAAATTGGCGAGACTATCTTCCAGAATTTACTCCATTGCACAGGAAATAGAATCGACATTGTAGATTTGTGCAAGTCTATTTCGATTAAAGACTTCGAGAGGGGTCACCGACAAGATAATAGCTCACCTGGATTGTATGCAAACACAAGGGTGACTTGAAAGTTAGGTCGAGGTCACAGTCCCTTACTGCTAGTTCAAACAAAGCCAATCTCATCATGTCTCCAGCTGAACTACGGAGAACACCTGGCCATGAAAGCAAACTACATAGTATAGTTATGCTCATTGCTACTGAAGACAAATGCTGGAAAGTATCATCAGATGAAGTGACAGTGTGTGTGTGCAGAACTTGCTGTGACCATGAAGAAGCCGACACAAGGCTAGCCTTGCATGCTGCACATGTTGGCGAGAGCAATATCCCTGCAGTAGTTGTTCTTGCTGATGACACTGATGTACTAGTGATTCTGCTAGGTCTCATTCAACCAATCAAATGCCAAATTTATGTGAACATGGGCCAGCAGGAAAATTATAGGATTGTTGTTCTTAAAAATGTTGTCACCAAGCTACGTCTTAAATTACCAGATGGATGCAATTTTGTTGACTTCGTGGAAGCTCTAATTGGGCTTCATAGCTTCACAGGCTGTGACAGTATTTCCGCCTTCTATGGAAACGGCAAGGGAAC
>NQII01008951.1:6580-55485 GCA_002778355.1 Clitarchus hookeri | reverse complement strand
CCGTTCTACTTAAAATCCAGGAGACTTGACTCTGAACGTAATATTGATGGATCTTGTGTGTGTGTGTATATATATATATATATATATATATATATATATATATATGTATGTGTGTGTGTGTTTATTTTTTTTTAATGTGACGTGGGTGAGTCTCTGTTGGGAAATAATTATTTACGGAAAAAAAAAACTGATTAATATTTACCAATTTTTGCACCTGCAGAAGAAGATGAAACAATCTGTTAAAACTTCTCAGGTTATGTGTTTTGATAAATCTAATTTTGTAGAGGTTATACTATTCAAACAACAGTTTTCACTTGAAAACTGCGGCGTGTATTCTTTAGAATATTGTTTATAATATGTATAAGTATGCACACAATAATTGTTTTCAAGTTTTACAGTTAATTATATTTTTCCTTATTGATTGCAGTTAAAAATTATTGACATAAAACCGTGCGTCAGAATTTTAACGTGATAAATATTGAGCTAAAGAGCATAAAACATTTGAAATGTGTTGGGATTTGGACAAGTTCTGCTATATGCCGAATAAGAGCACCAAATCAATACGCAGAAGAAATTTTTAGAAACGCGATAGCGTTTACGTGGATTTAAGTAAGTTTACACAAATTATTTTCAGTGTTTATTGAAAAGAAATCAACGGGAAAAGACTTTGAAAAAAAAACTTGTCTATTTTCTTGAGCAGCTCAATAATAAACGCTAATTATTTTTATGGCTATGAGAATCATAANGAAAAAAAAACTTGTCTATTTTCTTGAGCAGCTCAATAATAAACGCTAATTATTTTTATGGCTATGAGAATCATAAACAAATTGAGTCTTAATAGATAGTAGTAAAATCAGAATTCCAAAATTAAGTGTTTTCAACCGTTGATAACAAAAATTGCTTCAGTTATCAACATGAGTACAAGTCAGTTTTTTAAATATCACTAACTCACGCCTTATCACGTGCGTTTTAAGAGCAAAGAAATTATGTCTTGTCAGGTGACTACGAAATCTTAACTGAAATGAAAGCTGTTCGTTTCCTGGTTGAAAAGAACACAGCTGATTTTATACCAGACAATTGGTTACATGTTGTTTAAAGAAAACTTTTGAAATTCACCGTAAAACATACTTATATATGTGTGTGTGTGTTTATATATATATATATNTTGTTTAAAGAAAACTTTTGAAATTCACCGTAAAACATACTTATATATGTGTGTGTGTGTTTATATATATATATATACGACCGAAGCCTTTTTATACTTATTATTAATTTTTGGGTTGCAAACAAGTAAGCAGTTCTTTAAAAATTTACNTATACGACCGAAGCCTTTTTATACTTATTATTAATTTTTGGGTTGCAAACAAGTAAGCAGTTCTTTAAAAATTTACATTATGTCCCTAAGTCACATATTATTTTGTGTTACGTTAAAAAGACAAAATTACCACAGCGGGATGAAGTGATCAGGTCTTAGTTGAACGGCCTGCCTGATCATACCTTCAAACATTGTACCAGGCCACGAGCGTAATTGCAATAACACCTTGCGAAAGACAGTTGCAGAACCGCCNCCAGTACACGGGGCTGAAAATATTAAACAACGCGCCCGATATAGGCCAAGGTAACACTGGGATCGGTGCCCTTTGTCATCTGGACAGCGGACCAAGAAGACGTGGAGATAGGTGTATTCAGCCGTCGTTAACCACTTCCTAGAATCAGCCGCCGGAAAAATGAACAAGGTGTGGACTTTCCAATTAGATTGCAATAGTAGTGGCGTGCGGTAATAAAACTTATTATAGTTAATTAGCATNACAAGGTGTGGACTTTCCAATTAGATTGCAATAGTAGTGGCGTGCGGTAATAAAACTTATTATAGTTAATTAGCATATTGGTAGTCCATTTAAACTCTCCCTATCAATAGCCACGTAAATAACTAATTATCTAGCTACACCCATAGCCCCTTTCAGGCACGTATTGACTTAAAAGCTAATTCATATAACAATTCATAACAATATATACATATGAAAACCTTTTTTTGGGTTGCAAAAAAGTAAACCGTTCTTTATGAATTTACAATATGTCCATGAATCGCAGATTTTTTTTTTGTGTTACCTTAAAAAGATGAAAATAACCATAGCGGGATCAATGACATTTTCGAAACACGTGCCTANATTTTTTTTTTGTGTTACCTTAAAAAGATGAAAATAACCATAGCGGGATCAATGACATTTTCGAAACACGTGCCTACAATTTTAAATTTTCATTCGGCAGTGTCTCTCTTCGGAACACAGCATATTACGACCGGTCATTCTTCCTACAGAAGATAGATGATGATAACACTATAATGACGGCGATCGAAGTAGTGCCTATAGGCCGTTCACGGTAAAGTGAGCACTTTTGAAGCCCTAGTTACATTTTCTTTTCAGCCATTTGTTTATGCTCCAACCAACTTATTAAATAAATATTGCCAAATAAGTAATAAAATCAGTGTGTACATTCCACCACACTCAGAGTATATTTATTGACTTCTCATTCTAAATGAGAGGGCCTTCAAAAGTGNATCAGTGTGTACATTCCACCACACTCAGAGTATATTTATTGACTTCTCATTCTAAATGAGAGGGCCTTCAAAAGTGCTCACTTTACCGTGAATAGCATATATCTCACCTGATTTTTGCACTGCAGTACCACTTCTCTTTTTAGTGTGATTTACCTTCATTCTCGATGTGAGTCGCGCACTCTCTTGGCATTTTTCTGAACCCCTGGGAAACAGTAATCGGCGAAACGAGATANCTTTTTAGTGTGATTTACCTTCATTCTCGATGTGAGTCGCGCACTCTCTTGGCATTTTTCTGAACCCCTGGGAAACAGTAATCGGCGAAACGAGATGGCGCTGTCGGGTGTTCAGCGTTCCCGCCAAGCCCTGCGGCATGCAGATAGTGAAGCAGTAACGAAAGCACATAGTCGTCCCATCCCCCCTGCAATCACCACCTCCTCGTGGACCGGTTCGAATGCAAAAGTGTGAAATTTCAACACCCCCACTCCCCCCGCCAGCCCCTTCCTGTTCACACCTCGCCCTGTCGCCACACACACACACGCACACACTGTAGTGTCGGCCCATTAGCTCGCTCGCCAGCAGTGGTGATAGGGGCGGAGTGTAGCGGGGCAGCGGCACTCCGTCATTCGACCATCAAATGGGCCCATTGTGCTCGCGCTGCGAACAGGCGCTCATTAGCGAACCACGGGGGATGCAGGGCGTGCGTGCCTGCGGGGAGGTGTGAGAATGTTGGGCGGATTTGGTGGGAGCACGGTTGGTGGAGGGGTTATGAGCTCCTCGGGGGTGGGGGAGAGGATAGTGGTTATGTTTCAACCGGTGGTGAATATCGTCGCATATTCAGGTGTGAGAGACTGAGAGGGGCTGTAGCGAAGCTGAAATTGTATCACATCGTGCAAGATACTGCGTCGGCACGGGGCCGCGGTGGTGTAGTGGTTAGACTAACGGTGGTGTATTGGCTAGACTAATCACCTCCCACCTAGGTTCTATTCCTGGTAGGGTCTCTCCCGAATATTTGCATGTGGGGATCGTACCGGACGACGTCGCTTGTCAGCGAGTTTTCTCGGGGATCTCCCGTTTCCCTAGGCCTTTGCATTCTGGCGCTATTCCATACTCGCCTCGCTTCACCGTCANGTTTTCTCGGGGATCTCCCGTTTCCCTAGGCCTTTGCATTCTGGCGCTATTCCATACTCGCCTCGCTTCACCGTCATTGGGTCTCAAGACCTCGATGTTAAGAGCCACCCAAATCTCTTCACTCAGTACGTGACTTTTTCTTCAGTCCATTACCACTATCGAGTTATCATTTAACGCCGCTATAAAGACAAAGTTTCGGCATGTTTGGCTGGTGTGCGAGCCAAAGAGAAAGGCAGGGACGAAAAAATATATTCATTACCTACACCNCAGTTTCGGCATGTTTGGCTGGTGTGCGAGCCAAAGAGAAAGGCAGGGACGAAAAAATATATTCATTACCTACACCCGGCATTCGCCTGGAAGGCAGTTCTGGACAACATGGCAAACAAAGTACTCTCAGTTCAGCTCGCGTATTCCGTAGCGCGAATCAGACATGCCAGAGATCGCTCTATTGCCTAAAAGTTTAACGTAAGCGTTGTAACTTACTCGGTCAGCTAATCACGACGGGATCTCATGCTTNTCGCTCTATTGCCTAAAAGTTTAACGTAAGCGTTGTAACTTACTCGGTCAGCTAATCACGACGGGATCTCATGCTTGTTGCTGAGAAAACTTTTTTTTTGCAATTCAGCAAAGCGGTTATTTAAATAGTGGCAAAAATGTTTTAGTCGTTCCACCAAATATATCGTTGATTGATCAAAAGTATTGCGAAANGGTTATTTAAATAGTGGCAAAAATGTTTTAGTCGTTCCACCAAATATATCGTTGATTGATCAAAAGTATTGCGAAATACAAATCTCATTTTTTGCCAACAAAATATAGATTTGTACTGATTGACTGTATTTGGTTCAACAACAAAATCTAAAAATTCAAACCAATCATCCAAATAAAATATATGTTCTCTCTTTGGTTGGTTATACAGGCTGAGTATAAAATAATGCCCAAATTAGAGGGTCTATAATATCAAAACTAAAAAAACTGCAGCCTTGATTGGCCAATCAAATGAACCTTGGAACCATGAAGTTTGTTTACCATACATTCATAAATGTTCAATGTGACCACCATGAGCGGCCCGAACGGTATCTACGCGATAATCAAACTCGTTCCACGCTCTTGTCAGCATGTCCGGTGTTACGGTTTGGATGACGTTCGTAACNTAATCAAACTCGTTCCACGCTCTTGTCAGCATGTCCGGTGTTACGGTTTGGATGACGTTCGTAACTCTCGGTTTGATGTGGTGAGAGGGTAGCGAGCTCGCATTCGACACGTCAATGTGAAGGGGACGGTCTGATGTTTCCTTTATGGCGCGCCACCCCATTTACACCTATAGTCGGTTCACGACTGGAAGAAACTTTTGAAAATCAACCTATGAAAAAACATCCTAGCCGTTAGCGACATGCATATAACGTTACAAACAGTGGCGAGCGCGGATACAGTTATGCCGTTAGGTTGCCAGCACAAAGAGAGGAAATAGTTCCAAAGTTTTAACGTAATTGTTAATTAATAGCTTACAAATGGGTGTCGAAAAGACTTTTATCTTATTATGCCAATTATTAATGACGTGATACTAATGTATTTAGATTTCAACGTTTCTTGCGTAGTTACATGATCACGCTCAAGGTGAAAGTAACGCGGCCATTTGTTTACTTACCTTCGTTCCTTGTGTTGTTGACACACGTGCCAGAGAATTTGTGCCATTATCTTGTTTAACCTATAATAATTCATTTATTAGTCTTGTTTTCTAATATCCGCTCTTTATTATTTGGTTTTTAATGACGTATGATTTTAATTTGTGCTCACTTTCTCGTTGTACTGTTTTTATGTGTTTTGTGTACGTGTCTTTCCTTTACCACTCTATTCTAACGTTGCAGTATTTGCACATAAGAATTGTTTTCACATTGTCGAAGAAGTAGAATCTTTCACTCGCAAACTCTGCCGTCCTGTCGAAAACCGTCACAACCATTTTTAAATAACGTTTTACAATTGCGCGAAACATCGGACTCCGTATACCACCACGCCATTTTAACGTCTGTAGCAATTTCGATCAATACTGAAGATCTTGCCTTCGATGTACGGGAATTTATCGAAAGTCACTAACAATCGATTGTAAATAGACAACAACTATCGATTCATCAAAATACTCGCATTTTGGGATTATATAATGAAAGGTTTTTCGCTGGCATCGCACATTCTTTTGTGGGAAATTCTCAAGATTAAAAACTTTACGCTTGTGGAATATCCATTAATAATATATATATGACTTTTATAATGGTTACATGCATGTACGAACACATGTTACACACACACACAGTGGAATGTAAACATTGCATGTAAACATTACTATGCGACTGCAACATGGCAGTCACATGGCAATGTTTGTTTACCTTAGGCGGAAGGATACGAATGGGCTTGAAAGTAGATCTTTAGCAGGGCTTCAAGAAAGTCTCTTCCAGTCGTGAACCGACTGTAGCTGTTCGCGGATACCTGAACGAGACGTTGTCGCAACGCTGGATTGGTCCAGGAGCAGCTGATGACCAGGCTCTTCATCACCGGCCCCCAAGAAGCCTGAATCTTACCCCATCTTACCCCGTGCGATTTTTTTCTATGGTGGTACATAATGGATCAAGTATTTCGTCCACCATTGCCGGCTATCGTTGACGACCTCAAAACGAGAATTACGGACGCTGTCCAAATCGTAACATCGGACAAGCTGACAAGACTGTGGAACGAGTTTGATTATCTCGTAGATGTCGTTCGGGCCGCTCGTGGTGGTCACATTGAACATTTATGAATGTATGGTAAACAAACTTCACGATGCCACGTTTCTTTTGATTGGGCAATAGAGGTTGTAGGTTTTTTGGTTTTTATATTATAGACCTTCAAAGTTGGGGTATTCTTTTATACTCAACCTTTACGTATAAATATAAAAATTTAAAACAATTCACTCAGTACAGAGCGTTCGGATTTACAAGTTTAGACACTTCGTGCTCACAAATTAGGGCAAGCTGCGTTCAGTGTCAAAACAACGCAGGTTTAGTCTTCTTCTTTATCAACACAATGTCAAAACAACGCAGGTTTAGTCTTCTTCTTTATCAACACAAGAATGAGGGGCCGTAGCGAACACTATTTTCGACATTCAGTATTGTTAAAATAAAATAATTTCTTTCCCGTCTGACCCCTGCTGCCGGTTTGTTGGCATCTTGCTGATAAAAAAAGGAAATTATGTTGTTGTGATTGAGTAAAGGCGGACAAGCCTAGCGAACTGCATCGACGCGTCGGTATCCAGGCCAGGCGAACAATCCAAAATACATTACAACAATAACAGCTTATTAAACATATCAGCGAAGCGCCAGTTGATCTCCTCTCCTGGTGACACGGCATTTGGGGCAATTACGCCACCGGAAACTATATAATACTTGGCAACACTTCGTACAGGGTCTGTCAGTCTGTCTGTGGACCCGTGCCGAGATAAAGACATCAAGATGTGGCTTGGCGTGCCACTCGTCGCTTTCGGAATCACCACTCAGCCTACGGTGACGATATCATCCAGATTATTAATATCTTGTTATTGATTAAAACCTTCCTTTGCCAATTGCTTATATTTAATGCAACTCCTAGAAATTGTATTAAATATCGGTTCCGTCATCACAGGTAACTTTCAGTTCATCACTCATAGTAGCATAAATCATCCCTAGTCCCTGGTACTAAGTAGTAAAAACATAACAATAGGTTCTGTTGTATAACCTTAAATGTGTCTATGGGTAACTGAAATTTAAAAAAAATTTAGCATATAAGCTGATACGTTGCCAGCCAGAAAACAACTGTTATTAATATACATGTTCTTGTCTGACGAAATTATGAGCTTGGAAGTACTGATCTGATGCAAACTGATATCGGTTTTTCCTTCTGCCTGAGTAAAATGCATATCGATGCATGAAAGCTTGCAGATGAATGAGATGAGACGGTAGCTCTTTGAACTATTTGTAAACTGCAGTGTCCGCTTTTGAATCCACATGAGAATGACGTATCGGTAAATTCCTAAATCAGTGATTGTTGATCTAACAGGAACGTCAGATATGAAGCAGATTTCTAGGTTGGTCTTATGTAATTTATTAATGCACCCTCATAGATTTCGCTTATATTATAATTTAAGCTGTTCCTCGTTACTATAGTGAATGTAAACGTAACGATGAAAATAAACAAGTTCAAGTACTGGAGTAAGACGGTATNTTGTTCCTCGTTACTATAGTGAATGTAAACGTAACGATGAAAATAAACAAGTTCAAGTACTGGAGTAAGACGGTATGTGCTGTTACATATACAAGACAACTGATCTCAGCTTGTAAAGGAAACGTTATTTACACCAAGCCCTTGAGTGTTGGTAATTGTGATAGGCTGTTATCGCGCTAGAAGGAAGAAGCCAAAATGCAGATATTTCTCCATGCTGCAGATGGCATAGCTGATGGTTACAAGATAATCCTCACTTGGACTGACGATACAGATTTAGTCGTGATTGCCTTCGCTCTTTGTGGACGATTCCGGTGTGATTGCTTATGAGTCACCTTCAGAGTCAGCAACTCGCATAGATTTATGAATGTTTCTGATATAGCTGAGAACTTGAGAGGAAAGGTGTGCAGNCCTTCAGAGTCAGCAACTCGCATAGATTTATGAATGTTTCTGATATAGCTGAGAACTTGAGAGGAAAGGTGTGCAGGTCTTTTTGGCTTTCGACATGGCCACTTCATGTGACCAAAGCTCATTTCTCCGAGGGATTGAAAGAGCACCGCATGGAAAATTTCGAATGCTTTCAGTGACGTCACTCCACTCTATTACAATTCAACCCCACCTAAGTAATCCAATCTATGCATGTACTTAAAGATATCTGGCACCGCTATAAGACAAACTGTTGTGAGCCTGAAGCAGTAAATTAAGCAAGTGAAAAATTATTCACTCCTAAGCAGAGAGAAATTGAACACATCCCACATACTCAAGATGCTCTTCAGTTGCACATTTTCCGAGCAGCTATGCAGGCTGGCCAAGTCTGGTCACAGTTCCTGGGAAAATGTCCTTCGATGAGCCACCACAATTCGGGTGCCAAAAATCTCTCGACAAATAACTGCAACACAAATGTTACACTCACTTAGTTAGCGTGGCACGATCAATTATAATACAAGCAAACAATTTTTTTTCCCCAATGCGTTTAGGTGAAGTGGACATCCTTACCACCTTCGGAGCAAGCGTGGAGGGAAATGGTGAAGTACAACTGTCAATAAACATGCAGTGGATGTGCATATGCATGGACATGTAAGCCTTGCATGGCACTGTGCAAGGTTGGAGAGTGTGACGAGGATATCGACTAATGTGCTTTAATAAATGAGATGAAGTTCTATTCATTGTAGGTATCTGTTTTGCAATTATTCATCGTTGTTGGCTTTCGGTAAAAAGATAACCACTTGATCATCTTTTTAACCCAGCTAATACTATTATTTTATTAAATCAAAATTAAGTCCCACACTATTAATTACATTAAAGTTCATCAGCAAATATCAAACTGGGGCATTTACCAACTTATATTTAAATANAGTCCCACACTATTAATTACATTAAAGTTCATCAGCAAATATCAAACTGGGGCATTTACCAACTTATATTTAAATAGTGTTTTATTAGTAAATATGCCAATTTTTAGTATTGGCAGCAATTTTGTAGGAGGAAATGAGAGATGCCTTCACCATTGAGAATATTTGTGGAAAATATTTATGCAGTATTATAGACTCACGAAAATAAGATAAATTGTTTTTTTTTAAAGTGCACTCCACTTGAAAGCCAACTCTCTAGCCGTACTTGACTATGCACCTGACTCATATCGCAANTTTTTTTTTAAAGTGCACTCCACTTGAAAGCCAACTCTCTAGCCGTACTTGACTATGCACCTGACTCATATCGCAATCGGTTGAGAAGAATATCGACAGCCTCGAGGTGGCTACAGCTCATTAAATAAAATGATGTACGAATTACAAAACGCTTGATCCGCCTGTTAATAGATACGTGCGTGCACTTTATCTTAAGGAAGTAGTATTGTGCATGATTACATGCCCAATCGTATTTCTTTTAATTTCATGTAAAGAACTTCCTATTTGATCTGTTTTTAAGTTATTATCTGCGCATGCACACACTTAAAGAAATTATTCGCAAATTTACTATATGAGTGTATATGTACAGTGAGAAAATGCGAATGGTAAAGTTATTTACCATACATCCAAGCTAGCGTTCCTACATTTGCTCAGAAAACAGTCAAATGCATAGGAGACTTCCCAACTTTGTACAGTAGAGACGCTAAACATCCCAAATTTGGAGCCAGATGTGTGGTATTATTTCCATTAGATACATGGGTTGAAAAGATCCAATTCAGTTTAGGAAGTATACCAGAAGTTTTTTACAGTGCAGTACGCTGTAAGATTTCTCACAACTTCTCGGTAAAGAAACAAAATCCTTGTTAGCCACTTACTAAATAACACAAATGGCTGACAAAAGTGCTTTTTTTTATAAAATGCAGAAAAACGTTAAAACTTGACGCGTGGAGGGTACCGGGGATAGAAATTNGACAAAAGTGCTTTTTTTTATAAAATGCAGAAAAACGTTAAAACTTGACGCGTGGAGGGTACCGGGGATAGAAATTTCGCTGTATTCACACCCTGAGAAATAATCCCCGGGGATGTCCCGAGATATAAGAATACGCTGGGATGTATCGAAGCCGAAGGAAACAGAGAAAGTCCCGAAAATTAGCTGATATAAGCCTTCGGCGAAGGAAACAGGGTAACCCCCTGGACGAGATACTACCGACACATTTGCCGGGAACCCCCGAGATGCTTGCTACACCCCGCCCTCCGCCCGTAGTTTGAGCGAGCGAGTCGCTGAAGAGACCAAAATCCTATACAAAAAACGTGCGAGTTACGCCGGGGAAGTCCCTGTTTCTGTAGACACAATCTGCTGACAGCCAAGTTGAATATATCGAGAGGTGGGTTAAATTCAGGAGCAGCCAAAGCAAGCGGTCATTCTGTCGTGAGCAAGCATTCAGTTGTCGTCAGTCATGAGCAGTCGTTCGAGAGGAGTTGTTCAGCCGCGAAGCAAGGCAGAGAAGGCAGTAAGGCGAGAGGCAGTAATATCAACAGGCCGGAGTTCGGGACCGGTCCCAGGCAGTAATGTACAATAAGTTGTTCGCAGTCAGTTGTTCAGCCGAGACAGGACTTGNGGAGTTCGGGACCGGTCCCAGGCAGTAATGTACAATAAGTTGTTCGCAGTCAGTTGTTCAGCCGAGACAGGACTTGTTTGGCGATACAGCCGCGAGACGAGATAGATGAAGCCGAAACGGGAGTAAACAGTCGTGTGACGAGAAGTCACGGCTCTTATAGAGTAAATTCCCGGAAACGAGTGGTAGCCCCAGTCCAAGTGGTGCCATTCCCCGAGAAGGCGAGTCGTGAGCCGAAACTTCATGTGTAAATTCCCGAGACAAACCCAGTAAANTCGTGTGACGAGAACAGTGCCGAGAATATGAGTAAATTCCCGGAAACGAGTGGTAGCCCCAGTCCAAGTGGTGCCAATCCCCGAGAAGGCGAGTCGTGAGCCGAAACTTCATGTGTAAATTCCCGAGACAAACCCAGTTAAAGTACCGAGACTTTATGAGTTCATTTCCGAAACCTAGTGGCAGTTTCCGCAGTTAGGAATGCAGACAGAAACGCGATGGCCGGAAGCAGGGCGAGGAGGACGCACTCTCCAACCAGAACACCCGCCAGGATCGCAAGGAAAGTGCAAGTCACGGGAGAACCCTAATCCCGGGATTCATTGAGAGACCGTCAAAGCCGCAGGAAACAGCCAACTTCGTACAGCACGTCAACGAGAGCCAGTCCGAGGGTCCGAACCAGGGCCACCCAACTCACCATGCCTCAGCTACCAACGAAGACAACTCACCAAAAGCCGCAGTCACAGATAAGTAGAGAAACGTCTCCCTTCAACAACCCTTCCCCGACGCATAGTATTCAGCCCACCAGCCCTCCAGGCTTACGACTAGAGGGGGGCTCAGTCTCGCCAGTGTGTGTAATAACTATGTGACCTTCTGATCAATAAAATTCTGGTGTGTTAAATAACTGAGAACACGAGTATTTGTTTTTACCCCTAAAGCAACATCCTCAGGTGCCCTTAGTCTGCACCAATAAAATTTAACTATTATGAACTACTGGCCACCGCCTGTATAACTAAGGTGGCCGAGTAGCGACAAACTTAAGTCCACTTTTAATTTCTGAATAGCTGCAAGCGTTTGTCCACATATCTCGAGTATTTGGGCAGGCTGAGTAAAAAATATTTTCATGTTTACTCACTTTAGATCGTTTCCAAACAGTTAACTTTATAAATTGAATGATACTATTCTCCTTGCTTTCAAAAATTGATTGCAGTGCAACTACCGAAAAACCTATCGCTGTCGTCGAAATATATGATACGCGTATACACAATATTCCAGTTTTCAATTAAATTTCTTAAGGAGCAAAAATAATTGGTTTTAAGGAGGCTTGGCAAAATTGACATAAATGTTTTCCTTGGGTTTCTTTAGTTATGCGAATGATGCAACGTACTGTGAGAAATGTTACAAACCTTACTGTCTGCCAGAGACTGCTTGCCGTCTGCTTTACCTTTCCCACGCCGCTGCTTTCCGTCATTGTTTCATGTTCAACCCACTTCACCAAAACATATATATTAAACATCTTAACTATTGGGCGCCACCCAAACCAGCTTTTCTCTCGATACATTCACGCACAGTATTATTGCGAATGAAGCAGAAGACTTGTGAGCGGACAACAAGCTTTGCTCTAGTTTCCATGCGAGCATATACTACACACGACCCCGCAGATTTTCTCATTATTTGATAGTAAATTTANCATGCGAGCATATACTACACACGACCCCGCAGATTTTCTCATTATTTGATAGTAAATTTATGTCACTTTTAGCCTTTCTGCACAGAACAGTGCAGCAAAAAGTCCAAGTATTAAATTTTTCGCTTCGTTGTAGTTATTACCTCAAGTTTTACCTAAAAACCAGTAAACTTTTTATCTATCATTTTAAGTAGAACTAGTTTATTTATGAGAAAAAATAAGAGAGTCATGTTGATTACCTTTCGACAATTATAACACACGAAGTTGAAAGCAAACCTACGTTTGTCATCATTTATCACTACGTGTATTGCCACTGTATGTCTTTNTTATAACACACGAAGTTGAAAGCAAACCTACGTTTGTCATCATTTATCACTACGTGTATTGCCACTGTATGTCTTTCCCTGTTTCTCTGCATTCTCTCCATGAATTTGTTATGAATTAAAGCATAAATATTCCCGAGAAATTATTTTGTGCTNTCCTGTTTCTCTGCATTCTCTCCATGAATTTGTTATGAATTAAAGCATAAATATTCCCGAGAAATTATTTTGTGCTATAAAGATAATCAAAAGGTGGATCACAAACCCAACTAACCCAATAACTACTGTTACGTGAATTTCGCGAATTGTTTTGGCAGAAATCTAGACTTCCCAGTTCTTCAAATGCTTGAACCACGATTGCTTGTTCATTAGCTGCGGCGACTGTTGTAGCCCGCTATGCACGACCTGTTGCAACAGTAACTGCGAAGGAGGCCACAGGCGAGTTTTACAAAACTAAATAACCATAACAGAGCGAGCCGGGATGGAATCCTTAAACATCAACAATAAATTGCAGAGAACAACATAAAATATGGGTCCAGCAGACATTAGGACATACCTGTCTGGATTCGACAAACTATGAGCAGGCTCCACCTCCAGTGTACGACGAGAGCCGATCAGAAAGCGTTACGAATATTCAGACGGCGACGCGGAGGGGCGCGAAGCGCGGACTGGACTGCGATGGACGAGAACGTCGCAGTTGGCGGGGGTTCAGGGGCGTGAACAGAGGCCAGACGAGCAGCCGGTGGTGATGCTCCATCTTGGCAGTGGGTCAGGAGTGCGAGACCAGGTGAATTCCTCACAATAGACTTTAACACGACCTTTCCTTTCCTCTCTTGGCCTCATAGCTTCATTTCCTCTATTAACAAGTACTTCTGTTGGATTTGTAGAAAATAAAAAAAAACTCGTCCTTTTTAAATGAACTTCTTCTCGGGTGTTATCTTTCTGTAAGACTGCTATGTTGCTAAAGAGTCGGACCGAGTGCGCCAAAACCACCGTGGGCTAACCATTAAAGGTAAATTAGAGTATAATTACTCGTTTAGTCGGTCACCGATAATACTTGCGAAATGAACGCACCTCTACTAACAATCACTGAAAATGAAACAAGCATCAATGGCTCAGCCAGGATTTCAATTCGGAACATCCGTTACGAAGGTGACAACATGCCGATTCCTGCCACAGAATTCGCGTGTGGGAAAGTTAATGAGATGTTTGGTAAAATATTTAACCCCCACGGAAAACGACGTGAAATTTTACTTCTAACATTAACTATTTAATCTCTCGATTTTTAACTATGGAATTAAAGCAAAATGCTATAAACACTGACATTAAAACTAGTTGTTTGCAACCGAAAAAACTGGAAAATACATTTACATTTTCTTTTACCTCTATCGCGTGTCAAGTGCTTACAGTTTGCGTGTTTTGCGTATTTGTTATAGACGTATTCATGCTGAACTTTAAGATAAGCTATGGCTTCGAATAACGCAATATTAAGAATTTGACCAAAAAAAAAAACATAGCCGCAGTAAAAAAAAACAATTAAAATTTCCACATAAAATAATATGTAACTAAACTTTTTGCTAACTATAGGCCTACTTCACTGCAATTTTCTATTTCTGCATATCATTACACGTATCGAAAACATTCTTACGAATATTTCCCACGTTTATTTAGGTAGACATCAGATTGTTTCAACTTTTATTCTGACGCGAAATGTTTCAGTTTTCCTGTAGTATTGAAATAGTGGCCCTTTATTTTGATANTTGTTTCAACTTTTATTCTGACGCGAAATGTTTCAGTTTTCCTGTAGTATTGAAATAGTGGCCCTTTATTTTGATACGATCGGCAACGACAGTAGTTGATAAACAAAAGTCCTAGAGAAAATTTTGCATTTGTACTTAAAAATAAAGGTAAAGTCATATAGTTTAACAGCACAATGCACACATCACAGTATCTAAAAAAAAAAANCACCGTGGGCTAACCATTAAAGGTAAATTAGAGTATAATTACTCGTTTAGTCGGTCACCGATAATACTTGCGAAATGAACGCACCTCTACTAACAATCACTGAAAATGAAACAAGCATCAATGGCTCAGCCAGGATTTCAATTCGGATNCAAGCATCAATGGCTCAGCCAGGATTTCAATTCGGATCATCCGTTACGAAGGTGACAACATGCCGATTCCTGCCACAGAATTCGCGTGTGGGAAAGTTAATGAGATGTTTGGTAAAATATTTAACCCCCACGGAAAACGACGTGAAATTTTACTTCTAACATTAACTATTTAATCTCTCGATTTTTACCTATGAAATTAAAGCTAAATGCTATAAACACTAACATTAAAACTAGTTGTTTGCAACCGAAAAAACTGGAAAATACATTTACATTTTCTTTTACCTCTATCGCGTGTCAAGTGCTTACAGTTTGCGTGTTTTGCGTATTTGTTATAGACGTATTCATGCTGAACTTTAAGATATGCTATGGCTTCGAACAACGCAATATTAATAATTTGACCAAAAAAAAAACATACCCGCAGTAAAAAAAAAACAATTAAAATTTCCACATAAAATAATATGTAACTAAACTTTTTGCTAACTATAGGCCTACTTCACTGCAATTTTCTATTTCTGCATATCATTACACGTATCGAAAACATTCTTACAAATATTTCCCACGTTTGTTTAGGTAGACATCAGGTTGTTTCAACTTTTATTCTGACGCGAAATGTTTCAGTTTTCCTGTAGTATTGAAATAGTGGCCCTTTATTTTGATACGATCGGCAACGACAGTAGTTGATAAACAAAAGTCCTAGAGAAAATTTTGCATTTGTACTTAAAAATAAAGGTAAAGTCATATAGTTTAACAGCACAATGCACACATCACAGTATCTAAAAAAAAAAATACTGCAAACAGCTGCGCATTTATATCCTAGTTTCTCTGGACAGCTCATTTAGGACAATATTTACAAAGAAAACCAACGCTTTTCGGCTCAAAACCTTTTCCCTGCCGCCTGTGAATTATTCAGTCACTAAAACCTAGAAAATCCCGAGCATTGCCCAAACCGACCACGTGCTAAAAACGGCGAAAGCCCCTTAAATATTTCTCGCAGACCGAAAATTGCACTCATGCTAAGTCCCTTAAATTATTCCTGCATAAGTGAAATAACCAAGATATCTCGGCGGGAAGCAGCCGGCACAAGTTTGTAGTGGCTCGTTGGTAATTTATTTCCTTTAAAGCAGGCTTTCGGTCTCCATCATAAACGCGAACGTGTATAAACAGAGATATAAAATGCGTGATACATAACCTCAAAAAGGCAACTTCATTATTCTTACCGCTTACTAAAGAGTGTTCACATTACCAGTTTACTGGACCAAAATTTGTGTTTATAACTAGGAAATTGAGATTAATACAAGACATAAAATAAGCACTTTTTTATTTTAGACGTAGTGTAGTTATTTTATTATAAAAAGGCTTTTTACGCAAACAATATTTTAAATTNAAGCACTTTTTTATTTTAGACGTAGTGTAGTTATTTTATTATAAAAAGGCTTTTTACGCAAACAATATTTTAAATTCATTTTTATGCTATTACTTGCAGCCAAATTATATCTTATATAGAGTGAAATTTTACCCTGCCACCGCAGCACATTATGAAGAAAATGTTTATGACTGGACTATATTCCTTACCTAGTTAAAGTTGATAATAACGCCCAGCTGATCGTTCCTGTCACTTACATCCCTTAATAAACTCTTAGATATGTTAAATGTGTTTTCAATTATTTATAATATGGTTTTATTCCAAGAAGCGAAGTTCACGCGAATGTTACCTCTAGGTTTTGAGCAGAACGTATCGCAAACATTTTTACCAAACCTGGAATCATTATTTTCGCATCTTAATTAACTTTTAAACAAACACAGGCTTTCTTGACATAAAATCATATGACCTAGTTACTGAAAATGAATATTAATCACGGAACACTGAAGTATTACCATCCAACAGGACGAAAATAATATTGCAGTGTGAAAGACTCAGTCAAATTCCTGCGTGTAATAGAAAAGGTGGTAAATTAGAGCACTTACAAACGCCTATTTTGAACCTAAAATTTCGTAACCATTTTGAATTCTGATAATTAACTGAAGCAACGCATCGTCATGAGAAAATCGACAATGTTAACGCTCACTTTATTGATGAGATTCTCCAAAGAGTGGGCGAGAAATACGACCACAACAAACAAATGTTACGGAGAAAAAAGTCTTATGTTGTGGCAACAGTAATAACGTTACAACTACCGTAAATTTTCTATATCTGTGAGTCATCAGTAACAAACGTTGCTGTTAGTCCGACATACGGTTAAGATATTAATGTTGAGGTAACATTGTGTATTTTTGTAACAACGTTACCTCCTCACTGTACTGTCAACATTAAGGTGGGCTGTGTAGCTCAGTAAGAAAAAAAAANATTTTTGTAACAACGTTACCTCCTCACTGTACTGTCAACATTAAGGTGGGCTGTGTAGCTCAGTAAGAAAAAAAAAACTAAAATCCTTGTAAAATTACTTGTTTGTCTGCCTACGAGTGTGCGTTAACCGGCTGTACTATGTTACGGGATATCAATTCTAGCGTAGTAACGTTATGCATCGTGACGTAATCAATTACCTAAAGTCTATGTAAATAAAAAATATGGTATATAATTATAATTCTTAGCAGCGTCGTATAGCATTGCCGGTGGTACCAGTTCTTGCATTTATCGACATTACTGTTAAGAGGAACTATTTATACAGTCATTTTATTTATTACTGACTCGTGGAAGTAAGTACGACCACCGTGATAAAAGTAACGTAGCCAAAGAGTTCTGCTGAAAATACAAAACTACCTTCCACGCAGGCCTGTGCGTCAATAATCAATGGAAACGAGTCCTGTGAAGCCGCTGGTATTTTGGCCATCGTTCCACGATCGCAACTTTTTATGGTTAGCGACAAATTTAATAGTTATATCATTGTTTTTTAATTATTTTATCTGACTCGCTTATTTTTATTATGTTCGTAGTCCTCTTGCCGAGAGCTTTCATTTCAGGCCTATGCCATCAAGTCCAAAATCTTCACGAAATGGAAATTTTTATTTTATGTAGATTATGTATTATTGTTTTATATATTTTTTGAAGCCCTTTTGTCAAGAGCATTCATTTAACACCTATATTTTAGGGCTTGAAAAAATAATTTGAGTCCGACATTAAAATTGTACGTGTCCGCCAAACTGATAATTTAGTGACGTCACCTATTCTATGTCACCTGCAGTGNAGTCCGACATTAAAATTGTACGTGTCCGCCAAACTGATAATTTAGTGACGTCACCTATTCTATGTCACCTGCAGTGTCAAGACGAATCCAACGATATTTGAATGGTAAAAATCGGACTAGTAGTTCGAGCTCTAGAGCGAAACTAATAACAAACAATGTATACAGACAAGTAAAAAACACTACCCCCTTTTTGGATTCGCCGTATCGGGTAAAAAAAGGTCAATAAAAAACTGTGGTGTTAAGTTCAGTCAATAATGCTTTGTTGCTATCTTCAGATCTACATTTTTTTCTGCAAGGACGTTTTTTCTAATAATGTGTCGTCCAAATGTGTACAGTCAGTACAAAACGAAGACATAAAGACGAAAATATTTATGAAATACCCATTGTGAAAAATATTGTCAATGCAAATTTGATACGTGCCAGTAAATTTGGAAAAATGTCTAATATATTAATTTAATCTGTAAACAAGTGGTTTTGTACTGTAATTGTGCAGAGGTTAATTTCACCGTGACTTTGGGAGTGTAGGAGACATATCAACATGTAAGGAGAACAAAGAAATGAAAAGATAAAATCTCGTACTGGGCACTTAAGTTCGCTATTACATCAATATAGAAATTTCATTAATTTGGTGTACTATTTTCAGCTTCGTTGTACTACGTCAAATNAAGTTCGCTATTACATCAATATAGAAATTTCATTAATTTGGTGTACTATTTTCAGCTTCGTTGTACTACGTCAAATATTTGGATGCAGGAATTTGTAAATAAGGCATGAGAGATAATTTAAATTGGGTGCTTCTTTATACGTCTAAGCAGGTTTTCAGGACAGAAATCAATGCGAATAGATGAAAATAAAGTAACAGTTTTATATCAAACGGTTAGTTACAGAAAGACTAGCAACATCTTAAACTCTAAAATAATAAAGCCCTTAAATCACTCTGGTTATAATTTACTACGCGATTCACCATAGACGAGCGTGATTTCTTGGCAACGTTACAATAGTCAATTTGAAATACATAAATTTTCCACTGCTTGGCCTACTAGATATCATACGCAGATGTGATACAGTGTTTATTCTCGCCTACAGGATAATAAAAGTTGTTCAAACAATGGAAAGTAATTAATTTTTAAACTTAATTAGGCTACGGCTTTAACACGTCAGTTAAATCATTTTATTAGTTATTTTTTGTTTCGCCCCTTCACAGCATCATAGAAACTTGAGGGGACACACTCACAAAGCACCATCACTAAACGTAATCTTACAATGCCACTTACTAAACATAATCATACAATTAAAAAATAACCTACATATTTAAACTCAACACTTTAATCGTAAGTTGGCTTTATAATGAGCTACGCCATACCTTTTAAAACGAGTAATCTCAGTTATTTCTGAATTCCATATTTTTCGTTTATACTGAACTGTAGATTTTTTGTGTTTAATTTTACCGATACACATAGTAGGCTTACAAGGCTTTTCTTAGTACATATCTCAGGCAGTTATTGTTTAATTGTTGTTATCGCTATCGTCTCCCAGCGATAAATAATCATTTATTTCTTCTCGGCAGTCACAAGAGGAAAATAACTGAGGCTAGTAATGTATGATTATTTTAGAAATTTTAAGACAGCGATTAGTGAAACTGTGCCATCCATGAAATTTAAATAATTCTTGTATGATGGAAGATGTGGCAAAACGGGTTAAATCAAAAACGCGAGGAACTGATTGCCATTTGGAATTCCTATTATTTGATGTTTTACGTTACGAACATTTCATTGAAAGTTTTTAATACCATCACGGAAAATAAATGCTTTTCTAGGTTAACGGGGATTTTGAAATTTCCAGTTATTTAGATCGTTGTTTGAACTGGTGTATGTAAACACCTGTACTGCAGTGAAAAGCACACTGGCAGAAAAGTTTGTTCCAACCTACAAAATATTTGTTTGCATAGTGGCAAAATTATATTTAGTTTCCCCATCAAAATACTTTGTAGAGTAAAAAAAAAAACTTATAAAACAACGAAATTAATTTTGTTAATCTAACGAAATGCTTGCGCGCTTGAGTTAAAAAAAACCTATGTGTTACGATAAAAGAAATTGTCAACAAAATATTTAGTTAAATCAATACATGTGTTTGTCCACTTCTTTCGGAAATACACGTCGAGAGTTTGTATGCTTATTTCTAGACAATTAGGATCGTAACATTGTTTGTTAGTGCATTTATTGGTGCGTAATAATGGCATGAATATTGTAATAAAACAAGTTCAAAGAAACTAAAAGGTAAAAGAGTAAAACTTGAAAAAATTTATTTGCTCACATTGTCGAGTATTCCAAACGTACATAATTATTAAAATTCCTCCTTATTCAAAAGTCACGTAAGTTGAGGTTTTCAGGACGTAACGCGCAGGAGTGCGCGATCTTGGCTCGAATCCCAGTCGGGATTCTGAATCATTGTTTATATGCCGAAACTATTTAATTTTTTTCGCAGAACCAAACACATCTTTATTGCACCAACCAATTCTTTGTATGGGGCAACTAGATAAGAGCAACNTTTCGCAGAACCAAACACATCTTTATTGCACCAACCAATTCTTTGTATGGGGCAACTAGATAAGAGCAACGAAATATTTCATTGCCCATATAGAAACAAAATAATTTGGTTGCCTCAGACCAACTTTGTGTTATTCAACAAAATTTCTTTCTCGTTGCAAAAGCAGTCGGAAATCGTGCTCGCAGAGTATCTGTGAATTTTTTTTTCAGCGACACTCCCTTCTTGGTTTCTTCGTCCGACGCGGAACATGGAGAAAATAGACACGNTGGATGTGAGGGTGGGGGGTGGGGGCTATAACCACCACCAGCCAGTTACCAACACGTCCACCCCCCACCTCCACCTCTCTTACACCCACACACACACACACACACGCGCGACCTGCATCTGGTACACACGCGCGTGTACGGGGATCAATGGGTTGTCATTACACGGAGCAGTTCAGCGGGGTCGATCCACTCTGTGACGTTTTTTTTTCTCTCGGGGAGATTCCTGCTATCGGGGAGAAAGTTGGAAAGTGAGAGGGGATAAAACTGCATATTCCTGAACGTGCTGTTGTCGACTTTTTGAGGCTCAGTGAAACTTTTTTTTTTCTGCAAAGCAGGGCTCCGCTTGACCAGTATACTTATACTAAATCTCGCCGAGATTTCGTGGTCCTCAGACAAATAGGCTTTTATTTCAGCAATATCATTAGAGATGAAACCAGAAACATATGGAATAGTACCAAGACAATTACAAATACAGACGTGCCTTACCCGGGATTCGAAACCAGAAAACATCGTAGAAATAAGCTGCCGTGCAATAAACTGCTCCACGGGGGTAGGATTGCAAACATCAACTTCGGATGTAATAAGTCTCAGTCGGCAACAGAGCATCTCTGTATGCGTAATTGATGCTTATAATTAATACTGTTAGCGTACAAAATATGGTTGAACTTTGTAGCATTATTCCGTAAATATAACATATTAAAATAAGTAATTCATATTAACCCCATTTATAAAAGGTCCACCGCCTCGAAAACATGTTAGTTTACATAACCTACTGTAGCAATACTTGCGTGAGAAATTTGGTGGGAATCAGTTGGTTGGCCCTCGGGATATGGCGTAAGAACTCCATTTCTTCATGTGACGATCTTCATACACGGAGGACAAATATGTTAAGTATTAGCATTTTTGATGATTGTCATACATGGTTAAATTAAAATTTATTTCATAGCTTTGTAGATAGAGTACACTAAGGTAAAATGGTTTTAGAGCCGCAATTATGGATGTAAGAATAGAAAACACTTAAAACATATAAATTAATATGGCCTACCAAAGTAAAACTTCTTCTCCAAATTTGGAAGAAACCGGTTAATTGTTTTCCAAGATGACACAAAAATATTTTAATTTTTTCATGTAGGGCTGTGATACAAAGTTACGGATAAATTTGGATCTGTATGGACAAATTTGATGGTTATAATAGATACTGCCAACATACAAAGTTAATTTGAAATTTGTTTCGTAGATTGGTAGAATTTAAATACTGAGCTAAAGTGTTTATACGGCAACAATTTTGAAAATTAATATTGTATGCATATTTGTTATGACCTCCTGTAGTGCTGCTTGCTTGCCAAATTTGGTAGAAATCAGTTGTATTAATTCAAGAGANTGTGACGTTTTTTTTTCTCTCGGGGAGATTCCTGCTATCGGGGAGAAAGTTGGAAAGTGAGAGGGGATAAAACTGCCGCATATTTCTGAACGTGCTGTTGTCGACTTTTTGAGGCTCAGTGAAACTTTTTTTTTCTGCAAAGCAGGGCTCCGCTTGACCAGTATACTTATACTAAATCTCGCCGAGATTTCGTGGTCCTCAGACAAATAGGCTTTTATTTCAGTAGCAATAAGTTACTAAAATAATAAATGAGCCTACTTCCTCTAAATGGGTGCAAATAATTTTAATGGAGTTCTCAAAAACTTGATGATAGGCAGGCCTTAGAGTCTCATTGACAGCAATATCATTAGAGATGAAACCAGAAACATATGGAATAGTACCAAGACAATTACAAATACAGACGTGCCTTACCCGGGATTCGAAACCAGAAAGCATTGTAGAAATAAGCTACCGTGCAATAAACTGCTTCACGGGGGTAGGATTGCAAACATCAACTTCGGATGTAATAAGTCTCAGTCGGCAACAGAGCATCTCTGTTTGCGTAATTGATGCTTATAATTAATACTGTTAGCGTACAAAATATGGTTGAACTTTGTAGCATTATTCCGTAAATATAACATATTAAAATAAGTAATTCATATTAACCCCATTTATAAAAGGTCCACCGCCTCGAAAACATGTTAGTTTACATAACCTACTGTAGCAATACTTGCGTGAGAAATTTGGTGGGAATCAGTTGGTTGGCCCTCGGGATATGGCGTAAGAACTCCATTTCTTCATGTGACGATCTTCATACACGGAGGACAAATATGTTAAGTATTAGCATTTTTGATGATTGTCATACATAGTTAAATTAAAATTTATTTCATAGCTTTGTAGATAGAGTACACTAAGGTAAAATGGTTTTAGAGCCGCAATTATGGATGTAAGAATAGAAAACACTTAAAACATATAAATTAATATGGCCTACCAAAGTAAAACTTCTCCAAATTTGGAAGAAACCGGTTGATTGTTTTCCAAGATGACACAAAAATATTTTAATTTTTTCATTTAGGGCTGTGATACAAAGTTACGGATAAATTTGGATCTGTATGGACAAATTTGATGGTTATAATAGATACTGCCAACATACAAAGTTAATTTGAAATTTGTTTCGTAGATTGGTAGAATTTAAATACTGAGCTAAAGTGTTTATACGGCAACAATTTTGAAAATTAATATTGTATGCATATTTGTTATGACCTCCTGTAGTGCTGCTTGCTTGCCAAATTTGGTAGAAATCAGTTGTATTAATTCAAGAGATATAACATATTTTTAATTTGTCATGTGATGCTTTCTTACAAAATGATGAAGAAAAAAAAGAGGCTTTTTGTGGACAAAATTGATGATTGTGGTATGTATAAACTCTTTGCATACAAAGTTGAGTTGGAATAAATAACATGGTTGCGACGATTTAGCATACGAAGCTACAATGGCTATATGGTCTCCATTTTGAAATTAAGTGTCTGACCTACTTAAAAAAAATGTCAGTTTGCGCCATCTGCCGCAGTACTACTACTTTGCCAATTTTGGTAAGGATCGGACTATTGTTTTTCGAGATATTACACAAAAACTTTACTAACCACATGGCGTTATCTTACAAAATAACTTACAAAAGTGATTATTTCTTGGCATATGTGATGCTTGTAATAGATTTGGTCCGCATACAAATTTGGTCTAAATTGGCCGAACGATATTATAGTTATGCCAAATAAACCTTATATACTTGTATAGCCGCCATTTTTAAAATAAGCGACTCATAAATTTCTGTTACTAAGATTACATGGCGTACCATAGTATTACGTACCTGCCAAATTTGGCGAGATTTGGTTCGGTAGTTTTCAAGATATAAATTAAATGCTTTTATTTTTCATGTAATGAAATCTTTCAAAATAGTGGACGAACAACCACATCTATTTCTATATTCAATACTTTCCCGATGCGCTCTCAACATACGAAATTTGGTCTATATCGGTTGAATGGGTACCGATATATGACATATTAACCTAAATATTAAAATGACCGCCATTTTCAATGTAAGCGCCCGGCGTGATTTATAATTGTAAATGTCTGGTGTGCTTACTAAGTTCTGTATGTTTGCCGAGTTTTGTGAAATTTGGTTCACATGCTCAAAAAATTAAAGGGGTGACACACACACACGCACACTCACGGACAAACACACACATACAAGAAATTAATCGCATAAGCCTTTATCTCCTTCGGAAAGTAGGCTAAAAACAACTACAATCTAGGTTAGAAAAGGAACGATTTCATTTACGCAGCTATGTATGTTTAATTGCAATTTTTTATTAGGAGCATGGCATTGCTCAATGCCCACCCGAATCAGCTACTTTAGTTTTACTTCAGTTAATGGATGTTATAATATATAATAAGAATAGTAATATATCATAGTATATTATAATTTGAGATTGGTGACAATGGCAGTAAGGTGGCCAGTGTCTCAAGGTCTCTTTCAAAAGCCGTGCTTAAAATATATTTGTATTTTTATTGTGTACCCTTTCACCATATGTAAAATTCACATTGCTATTGGCCTGATCACTACATTGATGCGTCAGTCTAGTGAAACTGAAATTATAAGAAAAGGTTTAAATTGGTTTAAAATTGTATTTATTATTACACTTGTGTGCATTAAAAACGGGAAACGAAAGAAACACATTATTTCAGTATTTACAAATGTTAAAAAAATAATAATTTTAATTCTACCTTAAGGCATGTAACTTGTTTCACTCCGCCGTTACCAACTTTACTGGGCGAATGACAATTGGCCAGTTTGCTTGTTCGAATATAGGCCTATCAATGGATTTTGAGGCAATGACATTTTTCAAAGGTAGATTTCAAAATGTATTTACAATTTCGACACTGGACGCAAATATGTAGCGGAATGATCACTTCCAATTGGCTTCATGCGAAACTTCTATATGCACCTGTGTTGGCGACGTGCGGTGAACTGCTGCGAGGTAAGATGTGTTTTTCTCTGTGCCGTACCTAACAAATTTGCTAGTTTTCACATCGGTCAGTTAAACGTAGCAGTTCAGTTGACGCCACAACACGTGTNGCCGTACCTAACAAATTTGCTAGTTTTCACATCGGTCAGTTAAACGTAGCAGTTCAGTTGACGCCACAACACGTGTGTGTAATGGGTGACTCATAGCTCTCTCGTGAGTGGCCGCAGTACATTCCGTTTCTCCCGGCTCCACTCTGGCTACTGGTTCCTGCTGCGTGCGCTGAGTGCGTACAGCATTGAGCAAGCATCAGCCCACCTCGCAACACTTCACCACACGCCACTGGCCTGTGTACGGGTGAAGGGTAGTATTACGTGCACTCATTATAACACTTGTCATACTTGAGACCAGTGTCTAGAATTCCATCGTGCTCAGTAACATTATGCAGTTGAACAGTTTTATTCAGCTGAACGATATCATTCGCAGGAAAAAAACCATTTATATGTATGCCCCTTGCGTACCAAACGAAAGAATGAACTCATTTAGAATAATATTTAATAAATATAATTTATTTTAGCCTTAGATGTTAAATTCCTAGTATGGTGTAATAAACACACTCAGTTTATTACTTACATGACCACATTTATTTATAAAGGTGGTTAGAGCATAAAAAATGGCTGAAAGGAAAAAGTGACTAGGGCCTTAAAAGTAAGTGCTCTCTTTACCGTGAATAGCCCGTAGGTTAATGTAGGAGGTTTCAAAACTGAGGCCATATTAGTTCATCGTTGCATGTTCGGTGCACAGGCATCGTGTTGAAAGTGCTAACGGTGAACGGAGCGTAGCGGGAATATTTGCGGTACAGGTGGTCTGTGAGTACGTCACAACTGTGGGGAGAACTCGGATGTGCTCCCAGGCCAACACACGAGTGTGGCGGTGGAGAAAATCCAGCGAGTAAATAATTAACGTTCCCGCCTAACTGGAGCTTTTTTACACATGCGAGGCCGAAAAGCGCGGGAGCGATAAGGGTGACACTACCACGCGCATCAAGTGCGCCCTCGCCGCTAAGCGCAAGTCTCTGAACTGGCGTGCAGTGTTCTAGTCGCACTGCGTGTACCTATGGGACTTTCAGCGGTGACCCTCTTATTTTATTGATGGAAAGTCTATAAAAAGATTCAATGCAGGGTACGTGAGTAGTTTTATATGTATCTGATGCGTATATTTTGAGATACAGCGCTTTAAAAAAAAAAAGCCATGTTTGGCCGTTTTGGAGTGATCTGAAATGGTGTTTATAACGTGCGTGGTATTTTGAAAGTACTCAAGAGTCCTCGTCCAAAGGGCGTATTCCTTTCGTAAATCAGAAAATTGGACGAACCTTGAATAGTTCCGGGGGGAAACGTGTTATTGAAACACACCGCAACGCAGTTCAAGCACCAGGAAGGCGGAAGCCTCAACTCTTTTTTGTTTTATGCCAAAAGTCGGACATTTCACATGCAAGTTTTCTAACATTATAACTTATTTAATCTCTGTATTTTTTGTTCGGATGACTTTACTAATTGTTTTGCTGTTTTAATTTCAATTGTGATCATATTGGGGGGTGGGGGGTGCAATTTTTTTAAGCCCGATGTAGTTACAGTGCGCAGGTCAAAACTGCGATGTTTTTCCTTGGTACTTATCACCAGTTAGAAAATTACGGCATGTTCTCTTATTAAAGCAAACTATAATATGCCCTTCATATCGTCACGAACTTGACGACACACCGTGCTTTTTTGACATGTCGAAATGTATTTCCGGGTAGGTATTTTGGACTACGAAACGTTTCCGCAAACGTGGGCATCGCTGCTGCATAATTAATTCTACTTACGCACTTTTTTTTAATTTTAAGTTAAACGATTAGTATAGAAAGCGCAAAAATTCTGCATTAGTGGTTGCAGTAGAAGCACTTACTAACCGTTTAGTGGACAATACCAACAACGTCTCTGTGCAAACATTATTAAGCTGTGTAAAATTTTTATTTAGAAAAACATTACCATATAGGTNAATACCAACAACGTCTCTGTGCAAACATTATTAAGCTGTGTAAAATTTTTATTTAGAAAAACATTACCATATAGGTTAGGTACCATATATTTTTCCCCCACTATAAATTTACAGTTAATTAAGATGATGACTGTCTTTCAACAGCTTCACGCTCACGCAATGGAAAGTGACCTCAACATACACATTGTCCGTTGTGGTTTATTTTTCACTGAGCGAGGTGACGGAATGATGACNAATACCAACAACGTCTCTGTGCAAACATTATTAAGCTGTGTAAAATTTTTATTTAGAAAAACATTACCATATAGGTACCATATATTTTTCCCCCACTATAAATTGACAGTTAATTAAGATGATGACTGTCTTTCAACAGCTTCACGCTCACGTAATGGAAAGTGACCTCAACATACACATTGTCCGTTGTGGTTTATTTTTCACTGAGCGAGGTGACAGAATGATGACGCACATGCAGGACATACATTCGGCAGGCTTCGGGTTCGTATCGCAGTCCAGCTGTACTGGTTTTCTATATTTTCTTTAAACCAGCCGAATGGCTGTAATATCAGAGACATCTACACAGAGACCCTTCACTCTATTACTAACAGTAAAGCTCTATATGTTACAAACATAACACGTAAATACCAGATATATATATATCGTTTAACGAAAATAAGACGATCGCTAAAAATTTTTGGAATCATCATTCCAATCCAAGATGAACTAACGTCGCTGCTTTCTAAAAAAAATATCCTACAACGCGCCTTCGGAAAATATTCCCTTCCAATAACATTACAATTATGTGCGTTTTCCACATAAAGAGGACCTTGTTGGCGAACATAATATTTCACGGGTAGTTCCAGTAAAAAATATATATATATATAATGAAATGCACATTTTCTACATAAACTAGATCAGCATACATTTTGGCCACTTTTTCTTCGGAACCTTCGTAATACAAACTGGTGATAGGATCTGTAGAAGGGGCTGAGAGTTTAAATGTAGAGTTTAAGTGCATGACTTCATTGCTAGAAATTTAGGCTTCTCTGATTTCGGGAGAAATATTGAAATCAGAGTTTGGTCCTACAAGTTGTGCAAGTTGACGTTTCTCAGGTACACATTTTACACTGCTGAAAGAAAAAAAACAGTCACAGTATCGCATTGATAAAATGTATTTTCTATGCATAACTTGCTAGTCAAATGGTCATAAACATTTTCCTAGATTTTCCTAGATTTTATTTTCGGAATATTATTCCAGCTGATTAATTTTATTCCTTACTGAATAAATGAATTAAAAATAATTGCAGTGCACCCTTGTAAGCTGTTTTCTATCATAGTGACCTTGGAGTTATTATTTAAAACACCTGTTTGTCTTCTCAAGAGAAAAAAATAGATGAATATTATACGTGTAGTCTGAGTGAGCTGCACGAAAACAAATTTTCACACGCACACTTCCCTTCGCCAAACAGTAGCCAACATATTGTTTGTATAGGGCATTTACGGTAATGTGAGCACTTTTGAAAGCTCTCTTATTTGGAATAATAGTCCATAAATATACTTTATTGTAGCCTTAGACGTGTGGGGTGGAAAATACACAATGTGTTTATTTCTTACATGGCAATATGTTTTTAAAAATATTGTTAAAAAATAAAAAATTATTAAAGGAAAATGTAACTAGAGCCTCAAAATTGCTCACTTTACCGTGAACAGCCTATAAGTACATTGATGGCTTGCTCCTAATAGAGTTGCAGTGAGGTATGAGAAAGTTTTTCCATTCTCAACGTCATATTTAAAATGTAATGTTTAAGGTTGTTCAATGCTGACATATTTTCGTTCTGTTTCTATTCGTTTGTAAGTGCAGAACTGTAAGAATTTGCGTAATGCAAACAGAGTGTCTTCGGCTATGAGGTGTCTTGATACTCACCGACTGCATAGACGAAGGGTTTTTCTATAAGTGAATTTTCGCAACTATACAAGGAAAGCGCTGGCCGTACTTCTTAACATAAAGTACATACGTTCTCATTTACACACAATAAAAATGTGGAATATTTGTGACCCTGAGAAAACCCGCCTTTTCGCCTCCTTGGCCAACAGGGTAAACTCTCTCTCGAGAATCACATGCAATATCAACGCCAGCCAACTGCCAGCAACTTTCAACAACTTTCATATGATTTACTGCCCTGTTTTCTTTACTGAGAGAACTAATATTCAAAAAAATTAAATGCCAATTTTCTAGGTAAGATGTTACGTCTAGCATAAAGTGAATATTAACCATGCCAAGGACATATGCGCACCCTATGAAAAAGAAACAAAGGCCTTTTCTATAGTTTGCGTACNGTGAATATTAACCATGCCAAGGACATATGCGCACCCTATGAAAAAGAAACAAAGGCCTTTTCTATAGTTTGCGTACATATATTAACGTATTTCCTTAACACATTGAAAATTTACATTAAAGTTACAAATATGTATCTCCACTCTACATTGAGTCTAAATACAAAATTTCGTACAACATTATTTTTATATGGACATTCAATCGAAACAGTCACGTTCTTTTCCCCTATAAAATTTCCGCTTTAAATGACGAGTTTTCATCTAAAATTCTACAACCCTTTCGCTACCATAGTGAGCTAAAAAATCTACCTTTTAAAGTGATCTTCAAAACCTCACTNCTAAAATTCTACAACCCTTTCGCTACCATAGTGAGCTAAAAAATCTACCTTTTAAAGTGATCTTCAAAACCTCACTTAAAATTTCACTGCAATGTGAGGAAAAATTAAAACTCTAAACTCTATATTAAAACTTTACTTTTAAATAAACATCATTGTTTTTTTCAAAAGACCTGAGGAGTCTTTGTCAATACTTAAATTATACGTGTGTGTCCATAACCGCTGACGGGAGCTGACTCCTCTCGTCCTCGGCCCCAGCCAGGGTTTATAAACACATACCACATACGTGGAAAGGAAGGGTATAGATTGCTCCAGAATTAAATTTTAATATAATACTTCCGGTCCAACATTTCCGACCACGTCGCATCACTTAGGATTGGCCTACCCTCTGAGCCGATAAGTAAACAGTGACATCACAACGCAAGTAGCACCCCACATCACCGGAACTAGAGTCAGTCTTTATTCTGCAACCGGACGTCGTGGTCGTGCTGCTGTACTCGTGGTCGGTGTTCATGCGTCGGTCCCCATCGGACCTCGAAGTCAACCGTCGACGGCCACCAGCTACGCCGGCCGATCCACGTATTCGCCCCGGCCAGCCAGCTCAGCCGAACAGCGATGAAAAATACCATCCAAGGTAAATTTTCTGGTGCAGGCGGGTAGAAAAACGTAGTTTTCGATGTAGGAAAATCGTCGGTGCCAGACATGAGACGACCCGGCGTCTCATATTATTATAGAGCAAATTCACAATATTTCAACTATGACCCGGTAGACAGTAGCCATATATTTTCTACTCAAATACGGTCGTTTATGTACTTCGTGTTTATATTTTTATTTATTTTATAATAATTTTGCATTGAAAAAGTTACTTAAATGAATTATTTCTATGCAGACTGCGGTAAAAGATTAAGGATGTGTTCCTGTTTGCATTGTCGCAGTACCACTTTTATAACATAAGCTACGGAATTAAGTAAAAACGTGTGGCTCGTCTATTCACGGGGCATACATAAGTAGTATGAAAGTCGCAGCAGAGTTCCACACATTCGGAAGAGAAATAGATTCTTCCAGTGGATTGTGTGTTTAGATGCACGACAAGTGGAACAACAAATAAATCAGGAGTTCCATGATTGCACAAGAATATATGAAATATCTCCATTTATTTAGTGCGGAGATAGTGCCGCATAAATTAAAAATATATATTATTTGTCCTTGACAATATAAAATAGCATTGGTATTTTATTTGTTTATTTTTTACACAATCTCGAATACCAAGTAGCAGCTTGTTATTAGTTTCAAAATTTACTTTTCTTTGTGTGACCGAAATTATGAGTGTAGCCTTCTCGTACGTATCTCTTATTTGGTGAAAAGTTGGTGATTTTTCGTTGTTTCGAAATATATATTACAGTCACTTGTCCATCATCGTTTGTATAAGTGGGTAGTACGGCAGGTTGGTATGGTCAGCTGCGGGATAAAGGTTTTGTGAAAATTTTGCTAAGTTTTTGTGCGAAGAGGTTAGCTACGGGACTCCAATCAGAGACTGTTTTCGAAATATGAATTTATTTAATTTTTTTTCAGACCATAATATTTCTTTAGAATCTAATAAAATCTACTTTCACTCAAGTGTCTGTGAGCATTTATTGGTCCGTTGCTTGAGGTAGTCTTGAATTGTGTTTCTTTCTACCATCTCCAGTATGTTGTTTGCAGTCCACGGAGACTGGATGCTACAAGTGCCCCNAATATATATTACAGTCACTTGTCCATCATCGTTTGTATAAGTGGGTAGTACGGCAGGTTGGTATGGTCAGCTGCGGTATAAAGGTTTTGTGAAAATTTTGCTAAGTTTTTGTGCGAAGAGGTTAGCTACGAGACTCCAATCAGAGACTTTTTTCGAAATATGAATTTATTTAATTTTTTTTCAGACCATAATATTTCTTTAGAATCTAATAAAATCTACTTGCACTCAAGTGTCTGTGAGCATTTATTGGTCCGTTGCTTGAGGTAGACTTGAATTGTGTTTCTTTCTACCATCTCCAGTATGTTGTTTGCAGTCCACGGAGACTGGATGCTACAAGTGCCCCNTCTTGAATTGTGTTTCTTTCTACCATCTCCAGTATGTTGTTTGCAGTCCACGGAGACTGGATGCTACAAGTGCCCCTGACAAACAAATCTGTGGTAAGGCTTGTCTGGTGTTTGGGTGTTACGTTTGCTGGGGAGTTATTACTGTCCTGTGGATCCGGGCAAGCTTCATACCCCAGATTAGCATTCACTGTTACTGGCGATAAAAATTATATAATACAGGACTATATTTTCTATTGCCTGCTGGTCACACCAGATAGTTAAATTTATCTGGTTCTCTGTGTTACGTAGTTTGCTCACTCATCATTACATAGTTTATTGTCTTAGACAACGTAGGGCCACCTATTTTCTCCTGTNGTGTTACGTAGTTTGCTCACTCATCATTACATAGTTTATTGTCTTAGACAACGTAGGGCCACCTATTTTCTCCTGTGTGCCTTACATCAGGTAGTAAATGGGAACAAATCTGGAGCAATAGTAATACACTGAAGGGCCAAAAAAAACTGGTATAGGCGTACGTATGCAAATAACAGAGGTATGGAACCAATCAGAGTAACGAAATGTGGTCGGTAGCGCCTAAATAAAACAACAAGCGTCTGGAAAAGTNCAGAGGTATGGAACCAATCAGAGTAACGAAATGTGGTCGGTAGCGCCTAAATAAAACAACAAGCGTCTGGAAAAGTTGCTAGATCGGTTATTGCGGCTAAAATGGCAGGTTATCAAGATTTAAGTTAGTTTGAACGTGGTGGTATAGTCGGCGCACGAGAGATGGGACATAGCATCTCCGAGTTAGCGATAAAATTTGGATTTTCGCGTTCGACCATTTCACGAGTGTACCGTGAATATTGGGAATCCGGTAAAATATCAAATCTTCGATATCGCTGAGGCCGGAAAAAGATCNTTCACGAGTGTACCGTGAATATTGGGAATCCGGTAAAATATCAAATCTTCGATATCGCTGAGGCCGGAAAAAGATCTTGAACGAACGGGACAAACGACGACTGACGAGAATCATTAAACGTGACAGACGTGCAACCCTTTCTCAAATTGGCGCAGATTTCAATGCCTCCTGCATACCTTCAGAAATTAGTCGAGTCCATGCCACGTCATCTTGCGACATTGCCAGGTGAATTAGTCCATCGGTGAAAATTATTATTATTTTCTCCGGTGTTTCCCTGTTGGCTCTGTTCCTGTGAAGGTGACTGTGGTGAACGTAGAAGATCTAGGTGCTCATCTTCTCTGCGACCTCTCTCACCTTCCGATCGGTAACCTTCCTGATGACTATTGGACTCCCTACGGCAACGGTGTCTTCGACCGCGGTTGTACCTTCTACCAGAGTAGTATTTTCTACCTCGATAAGACCGTTGGCCTCCCCGGTGATATTCCTGACTGGGAATTTCGTAGGGCTGGAAGTACTGGAGCTGATATGCATTAACCCTGGGATATTAATCATGCCTAGGCCATGGACGAAATGCTCTAGTTTGATGGCCTAGGTACAAAGGCGGTTTTCGTTCCTGTGAGCCTTGTCTCTCATCTTTACTGTTGGCGTGTGTTCTGTGGAGGCGCTCAATCGGGTCGAAGGGCAGCAAACCTTCTCGAAACTAAACCAAGACGCTATCCATCCCGCCTGTCCAGTGAGCTTGGTAGCAATAGGGTAGCTGGTGTAGCACCATGACAATAAATTCCTCATAGCTTATAGGGGGATGTCATGTGGCGAGATTTCTCGTACACCTCGGACAAATGTACTTCCAGGCTCTTCCCTTTGCCTAGGAAAAATCTCTTTGGGAGTAACTGAGCCCTCAAATTTCCCTGGGTTTTCTTGCTCCAGAAGTGTTCGATGAACTTGCTTTTGGGCTCAGCGTATGTGGCAACTGTGGTTCTCACAACTTCCCACCAGTAGAACGTGGTAAACCTTAACGCGAGGTTTAGACGGTGAAGCATGTAAAAGTCCATCAGCCCAAATAAGATGGCATACTCCTCGAACCTGAGTAAGAATTTGATGGGGTTCTCTCCCAACCTTGCTTCAAATCGAGGTAGTGGTTCCACCCATAATTTGGAAGGGTAGTGCATCAGTGTACTATTGGGTGAACTTCATGCTAGGTTCAGTGTAGTGGTGGGTACACAAGCGGCTTGATGTGGCGAGCTTAGCTGGGAATCGGTGTGTTCACCAGAAATTATTTCGGTATTACTAGCAGCGTAAGGTGAGATTTGCAGGTTATGCATGTTGGTTACCACCTGGCATAGCTTTTCGACCTTGCTACCGACCTCAGACATCTAATTGTTTACTATGGTTATTCCTACACTAATGGTTTTTTTNATAGCTTTTCGACCTTGCTACCGACCTCAGACATCTAATTGTTTACTATGGTTATTCCTACACTAATGGTTTTTTTTCAAATTGCGCTAGTCGGTGTTCCAAATGATTAGTGAATTAGTCTAGTGGGTCACTGACTAGCTCATTGANTTTTTTTCAAATTGCGCTAGTCGGTGTTCCAAATGATTAGTGAATTAGTCTAGTTGGTCACTGACTAGCTCATTGAGGTGAGCTGGGATTGGAATACATCTGACGCAGGTCGGTTTTCCAAAACGCTAATGCGCTGCTCTACCACACAAAATTGCACCGTGTTTTGTTCTCTGACCTGTTCAAGGTTTTCCCTGGTAGCAGCAATTTTCCTACGCACGGTGGTAACTTCTGATGGTACCTGTGAAATTTTCCTGTCCACAGAGTCGGCCAAGAGCGTGATATGTTGCTCAATGTTGATGTCCCGTCCCTGCAGATTCTTTTCTAGCCCTTAACCTGTTCCTGGCTTATCCTAGCCTGTTTGGCTGTGTGTTCGTTCTGATCGTGTATTTGTTTCTGGCTTTTTTCTAGCGTGTTCAGCTGCGTGTTTTTTGAGCTGTTCGGCTGTGCTTCCCTCCATGTGTTCTTTCAACTCGTGTATTTGTCCTTTGACTTATTCAACCATAACTTGTGTAAGCTGCTGAAGGAGGTCGAGAGGAACATTACNAACTCGTGTATTTGTCCTTTGACTTATTCAACCATAACTTGTGTAAGCTGCTGAAGGAGGTCGAGAGGAACATTACGCGGGATCCCGGCAGTAGCTGTGTTCGTTGAAGCAGTTTGCTCTGCCTCTATGGCTGTGTTTCCTACTTCCGGCGGTGTCTGCTCTCTTTGTGTATTTTCTGTTTTTCCCATGTTTCCTTCCCTTGCCAAATAGGCAATCTGTGTAATTTCCTCCATCTCTGTTACGTATTCCAATATTTTTAATTAATCGGTGTTGTGTTTCTGAGGTTGTATGGCGCACGCTGCTACCTACTCATCAAACGGAGTATTCAAGTGTTAGTGGAACGACGGTTGCTCTAACTATGGGCCTCGCGTATGGCGCCAATTAACTATGTAAGGCACACAGGAGAAAAAAAGGTGGCCCTGCATTGTGGAAGACAGTTAACTATGTAATTATGAGTGAGCAAAGTACGTAACACAAAGAAACAGATAAATTTAACTATGTAGTGTGACCAGCAGGCAATAGAGAATATAATCCTTGATCATACAATTTTTGTCGCCACTAACAGTGAACGCTGACCTGGGCTATGAAGCTTGCCCGGCTCTACAGGACAGAATTTAATTTACGGAAAACATAACACCCAAACACCAGATAAATCTTACCACAGATGTGTATGTCAGGGGCACTTGTAGCAGCCAGTCTCCGTAGACTACAAACAATATGCAGGAGCACTAGGAAGAACCACGACTCAAGACCACCACTAGCTACAGCCAAATAAATACTCACAGGCACTTTAGTGCCAGTATATTTCATATAATTTAAANACCACGACTCAAGACCACCACTAGCTACAGCCAAATAAATACTCACAGGCACTTTAGTGCAAGTATATTTCATATAATTTAAATGAAATATTATGATCTGAATATCATGAAATAAATTAATATATATGCGAATACTNAGATGTGTATGTCAGGGGCACTTGTAGCAGCCAGTCTCCGTAGACTACAAACAATATGCAGGAGCACTAGGAAGAATCACGACTCAAGACCACCACTAGCTACAGCCAAATAAATACTCACAGGCACTTTAGTGCCAGTATATTTCATATAATTTAAATGAAATATTATGATCTGAATATCATGAAATAAATTAATATATATGCGAATACTAACTAGCAGCTTGTTATTAGTCTCAAAATTTACTTTGCTTTGTGTGGCCGTAACTATGTGTGTAGCCTTCTCGTACGTATCTATTATTTGAAATTCAAAATGTAATTGAGTCTCTAGAAATACTTTAAATAATTGCATAAAAATGTAAATTAAATAATAAATAGTTATCTAACAGCAACTCAGTTTGGAGAAAATAAGACATCCGTTCAGGGCTTCGTAGGCAAATAGTAAGAGCAACTTCAACAAACTGAAGATCCAGGATGGCGTAAAAGTAAGCCAAATTAATTTCTCAAACATTATTAATTATTTTACGCATGTATTCTCTGCTTCAAAATTCAGAATACTTAGCTGAAAAAAATCTAGATTACTGCAACGTCTCGTGGTACATTCTGAGGCTGGTTCCTCTGATCGTTGGCCTTAGTATTCCCTCACAAGGCTCTCAGGCCTGAAGTACGTTACTACAGTCTTTACCGTAGCAGGCGCATATCACGGTAGCTCCAACTTGAATCTAATTCTAGCCCGCGTAGGCAGCGCGTGGAGACTAATTTATTCCTTTTCCGTGCTGCGCGTCCTCGCCCTGTCAGCAGTCTGCATTACGGTACGTAACTCGGCCAATCTAACCAGAAAAATAAAAATTACTTATCAGACCGATGACCCATTAGGTCATCACCTGCCTGGAGGAGAAACCAAGATGTCTAGAAGCTTCTAAAACTGCGTATTTAAACGACGCCTTTAAACATCGCGCCAAACACAAGATGGCTACATAATATTTTACACATACGTCTTGCGTTGCCATAGCAACCAAACAAAAAATTTCTCTTTGCATAACGGCCAACATAAAAATACCTTTGTGAATGGAAACAGAAAGACTTAGAAACATAAGTACTCTGAAATAAGTTTTCTGCAAGTTAAAACAACTTGCAATTAATAATATAAATTATATCTGGAGTAAATAAAATATACCTGCCACAAATAAGTAATAAATAAATCAAGGAAATATTATGTTTACATACACATTGCACAAGTAAACTGAGATGGCTGTGATAGGAATAAATAGAGGTTATTTGAGGCGTTACATTGAATAGTTCATCACTTCGTCGGAAGCTTTGTTATTAAACTCCTTTAGTTAGACAGTTTATTTTAATCTTATTTTGCATATTATTACGCCAATAGATTGAAACTACTTTGGTTCCTTACAGATAGGTTCCTTTGTTCCATTTGTATGTATTAAAATGAATACATTAGGCGCCTATATAAAATTGTTTGTATGATATAAAATACTGAGTGTCCCACTCCAAGTTGAACCCAGGTCTTCGTTAATAACCTTAGCAATAATGAAGATGTTATAATTTAATTTTGAACAGACCTACTTTGCTTGAAGTTAATGTGATGACATCCACGTCCAAACAAAACTCGACGCTCCTTATTGAATATGTTGCAACGAAATAGGATTGCGAACGGGTCTGTGTCATTCTGTTTTGTAATGCGGCGTGATGTGTCGATAGACAACAGTGACGAACACGTTGGATTATATCTAAATTTCCAAAAGGCACACACTTTTATAAGAATAAATTACCTTTATCAAATTGAATTGAAGCAAACCGTATCACAAATTGTTTAGAGGAAGCATTTATTCATAAATCTGTGATCTCGATCCACGCCGTTTTTTGGTAGACGTGTTGGCAGAAAAGCAGTTCAATTTGGTGACACGAAGACTAGTTGTGCGCAGCCAGCGAGATCGGTATACCTCATCATATGGATGTGTCTGCCCGTGGTTGGTTTGTCGTGTGTCTGCCAGGGTACCACCAGTCAGCCCGCTGTCGTGCGGATATCGTCAGGCAACTGTTGTGCCTCGTGGCCGGAAATGGGTATTTAATTGCGCGTGTTTGTGACAGATTAGGTGCTTGTTTCGCAATGCCTGGTTTTGTTCAAATTAAGGTCTGATTAAAATGCAAGTGTTGGTTGACGGCATTTTCAGTTTATCTATTTATGGTTAAAGAATAACCAACGTTTCATTTGACTGTAACCATTGGTTACAAGAATAGGTTCCGGTCACTGGGTTAATNGCGCGTGTTTGTGACAGATTAGGTGCTTGTTTCGCAATGCCTGGTTTTGTTCAAATTAAGGTCTGATTAAAATGCAACTGTTGGTTGACGGCATTTTCAGTTTATCTATTTATGGTTAAAGAATAACCAACGTTTCATTTGACTGTAACCATTGGTTACAAGAATAGGTTCCGGTCACTGGGTTAATCAAAATATTTACTACAAATATAACAGTAATTCTTGTCTGATGTAAGGTTACGTTTGTTTATTTGAATTTTTTATAGTGTAAGCAGAAGATTTAAATCGGTTATTTGAGGATAATAATTACAAAAATATTGATTACATCGATCAGCAGCAATTATTCAGAAACAAAATTTTTTAATGATAATGAAATATTTTTTATTATTATATTTTGTTTAACAAAGTTAATTGTTCTGATTCCGCTTGAAAATATAAAACTTTATTTATAAGATCATAGAAATAGGTTAACATTTTTTAAGTTTGGAGAAAATAAGATTAAAATTGTTTCAAAATCTCAATATTTTAAGTTATAGTAACTGAATATAATATTTAAGCGTGGTTTCATGAAACTTGTCTTCAGCAAGCACACTAAAAACAAAGTGACGTTTGTTTTTTTCATTTATTAGAAAATCTGACCTACAAAAATTCTCTCTGAACTATCCCCAACTAAAATCAAGTCAGTCTTTATTATTAATATCTAGATTATGTATTGTCGACGAAGGCATAAACTTAAACATTTTAGAGCGATTATAGAGTGTATGACGACAGCAGAAACCAATATATGCGAAAGAAAAGTTATTTTCAAGACTACATGTGATTCCGAAAACAAAAAAAAATGTTTATTTAAATGCCATCATATTTTAAGTACACGTTGACGCATTCTGCGTCCCTATATTTTATTCGTCAGAACACACGCTCTGGCGAAGCTCGCCGGCGGACGACCGCAATAAGGATTAAGGGTTTTGTGGATGTGCCGCCAGGAGCCTTGCAGCTANTTCTGCGTCCCTATATTTTATTCGTCAGAACACATGCTCTGGCGAAGCTCGCCGGCGGACGACCGCAATAAGGATTAAGGGTTTTTTGGATGTGCCGCCAGGAGCCTTGCAGCTACAATGGCGCACTACCAAAGGTTTCTGCACATGCAACTGTTCCTGCACGTGCAGACGACATCCGGAGACAACGGAAGGCACCAGGGCGCGGACACAGCTGCATTTTGCAGCTGCCCAAGGGACACCGAGATCCCACCACCAGCTGCGTCTATCCCAGGCTGGTACCGCAATAAACCATGAGAGCTTTTAGCGGACATGCGTGCAGAACGGGACAATAAACTTTCAGGCCAGAATCAAGGGACGACGCCACGCCGGCTGCGGACCACACGAGCAGCGGCCACGTGTTTTATGACCCGGGACGACGACAAGCACCCCGGACCACGTGAAGAGAAGGGGGAGGTTGAATATGGTGATCAAGCCTACATAACCACGAGGAGCAGGACCAAGCGGGGCAGTCGGCCGACGGAAACGGAAGAGGACGGAGCGAATCCGCGAGCAGACGTCGACGGCAGCCGGCCGTCGTCAGGCGCAGAGTACTGCGTGGACCCGAGAAGAAGGAACTTCGAAGCCAGGCGTCGAGACGCCCACCAAGTTCGAGAGCAGTTCCAAGCCGCCAACCGAGGGAATACAGCGCTGCAGTGTCAGATAAGTAGTTCTACACCTGGTGTGATGATTCCTTCCCCCCTCGTCAACAATCGCGGCGTCAAACCATACATAGCCTAAATAGAAAAAGGGGAGGGGAGTTTGTCTCGTGAGTTCATGTACCAGTTAACCTGTTCAAGCAACAATAAAACTTGATTATGTGAACACACGTATAAAGTGTATGTTATTAGTAAATTGGACCTAGAGACAACAGTGTCGACGTATTTGTACGCCCTATCACTGAGGGCTAGCATCAAGTGCTGGCGCCTCACGCCGCAGAGCAGAATCAATACCTACTTCCAAACTTCAGTATTTGGCAGGTATCAACGTAATACGTAATCACTAGGACAACCGTTCTAAAAACTGCCATTTTCTGGAATCACATGTTGCATTAACCAGTTTACATGAATTTGTATTTTGGCACTTAGTTTGTTTTCACATAAATATATGTTAATGAAGAAAATGAAAAATACATTTTATTAGGTGGCAAGATCTCGTGATTAAAACCGTTTATTGTTGGCGCATCCTTTCGTGTTTTATAACAAACTTTGTATAACCAGCACATTATAAACTGCAGACGACTAAGTACAGTTGCAGCCAATCGCAAACCAAAATGTCACTGCATGGTTGCCAGATTTATCTTAACCAGCACTTAGCTATCCAGCACTTTCTTTACCTAGAAATGCCTATTGAGAAACATTATTAGCATAACTTCTGTTTAAATTTACCGTGTGGTCAGGTAACAAATACTTTAAACTGACATTGCGAAACCGCCCCTAAGCGTACCTGTTAAGAAAATAGGGAAGAAATGATTCGGTATACAATGGGGAGGTCTGTCTAAATTATTCGGGCATACTGGGAAACAGACTCGATTAAGACAATGTTAACAGATGTTCCGGGAAATGTTTGGAGGCAAACAAACATGCGCCAGATAGGTCCACATTTGGACCATGGCGAAGAAGCTAGATACCAAGGGAACTCTACTGGACACGAATGCAGGGCGTCGTCCAAAGATGTCGCAGATAAACTGTCGAATATGTAGAGCTCCGACTACTCGCTTCTCCGAAAAAGCCACCGCGGCGACTTTCTCAGGAAACAGGATTGTCGAAAAGCACTTGTAAACGCGCAGCAAAATATCCAAGCTCCACGCGCACCGTATCTACGTCGTCCACGAACTCGGGAGCCTGACGAAGTGAAACACGCCTGTCGCTGCTTCAGAACATTCGTTCATTCAAACCCGAGTGTTCTGGATTGTTCATTTTTTTTCCCAACGAAGCTTCGTTCCACCTTTCAGGTCATGTAAGTTCTCGAAACTTCCATCTTTGTGCCAGTGAAAATCCCCACGNACGCGCAGCAAAATATCCAAGCTCCACGCGCACCGTATCTACGTCGTCCACGAACTCGGGAGCCTGACGAAGTGAAACACGCCTGTCGCTGCTTCAGAACATTCGTTCATTCAAACCCGAGTGTTCTGGATTGTTCATTTTTTTCCCAACGAAGCTTCGTTCCACCTTTCAGGTCATGTAAGTTCTCGAAACTTCCATCTTTGTGCCAGTGAAAATCCCCACACGGTACATCAAAAATCCCTCCATTCAGAAACGTGTTGTGTTCGGTGTGCAATATTCCGCCGGCGCATAATTGGTCCAATTCTCTTCGAGAAAACCATCACGACGGCTGTACACATGTCCACTTCCAGCATTTGTTATAATGCCATCGCATTTTCACACAAAGCAAAGTATGTCTGTTGAAAGTTTCGTTACAATGTATTCATTATGGTTAATATTACTAAAGAAAATCAGGGTTCGGCTTGTAGTGAGACAGCCTGTATATTCTGACAAAACCTCGAAACTGTACATTGAAATGTTTTGTACTTAAATGCCCATGAAAATTTCGAGGATGAACATATGAAAATCTTGAAAAAATAAATATTTATTGGATCTGACAGGAAATCTTTAAATTTCGTATGAAATCATAACTTCATCGAGGCTACAAAAGAGTATAACGTATTTTGAATTCATCATTAAATAAATAATGACTATTCACTATTTTTAATTTTCGCGGGCACGAAAATATATTTCCTACGTGTTTAAAATGTAGAATATTAAAAACAGAGATAAAGAAAATAGTATAAACATTTGAACTACGGACAACTCTTAGCAAAGTCCGAAACGTTATTTAGTTACAGTAATGTAAAAATAAATTTCGCTGAAAATATGACGTANAACAACTCTTAGCAAAGTCCGAAACGTTATTTAGTTACAGTAATGTAAAAATAAATTTCGCTGAAAATATGACGTATCTGGACATTACTAGGAGCGTTCACAAAACTTATGCTGCAGTGCTTACTTTAAATTAAGTTTAAGATATTAAATTTGAATTCATTTCAAATGTGAATGTGTTGAAAAAAACTTAACAATTTATTATTTTCAAAGTAAAGAACGTGAACATTTTTGTATCTACTGCTCTCTGTTGCCTGTCTCCGAACATCNTTAATTTATTATTTTCAAAGTAAAGAACGTGAACATTTTTGTATCTACTGCTCTCTGTTGCCTGTCTCCGAACATCACAGTTGTAGAAATATTATCACGTCATGCTGGGACGTATCTGTGAATAATTCCAAGTATAATGACATCGTAGCAAANACAGTTGTAGAAATATTATCACGTCATGCTGGGACGTATCTGTGAATAATTCCAAGTATAATGACATCGTAGCAAAGCCGTAAAAGTAGTTTTCTTCAAGCACATACACTTACGTAGGACATATATTTTTTTCACATTAGGCCTATGCGCAGTGATTTCTACATCACTACGACCACACTCTTTCAAACCTGTCTTCATATAGCGTTGTTTAAGTTTTCAATGAATGATTCAGAATAAAAGAAAATAAAGCAGAATTTAATAACCACATCGTGTGAAATGTATTCAGGAAAAATTGGCACCCTGACAGGCAACATTTGAAAAAGTATAACAACTCGATACACAGGTGTTATAGGAAACGGAGGAAAGAAATTATATCTGTATCCAGGGGTATTTAAATACTCTCAAATTAATAAAAGAGAACATGGAGTTTATGCCAGCCGTGAATCACAGGTTTGATTTAAAAAGTGTNTAAATACTCTCAAATTAATAAAAGAGAACATGGAGTTTATGCCAGCCGTGAATCACAGGTTTGATTTAAAAAGTGTGACGATAGTTTTAATAGAATATACGGCGACGTTTCGAGTTCAGAATACCATCTCACCTCACGAATGTGGTAACCGCTTTGATACACTGAGAGAAAGTCCAACAAAATAATTGTTTGTACAGGACCAAAAAAATATTTAGTTTCTCCAACTTTATCGAGTAAAGAAAACTTGAAAAGCAGCAAAATTAACTTTGTTCATCTAACAAAATACATGTTTGAATAAACAAAATCTCTGTGTTGCGTCAAAATAAACTAGACTGTTAACAAAATGTTTTGTTGAATCAACTGCATATATTTGATTGGTTATTCATTTGATTTCTTTCATTAGGAAATGCAGCTCGAGAGTTTGTTTGTATTTTTTGTGAGAATTATGAAAGTAATAGTGTTTGTTAGTGGATTTGTTAATGCTTTGCAATTATAAGCAAACTAATAAAACAAGTTCAACAGGAAACTAAAAAGTAAAGTTCTAAAACTTTAAATATTAATTTGCGCACGTTGCCAAGTATTTGAATTGTATGTATTTAGAACATTCCAGTTTTGTACGTAGTGACTTTAGCTGAGTTGCTTAGAACGTAGTGCTCCGACACAAACGATTTAGATTCAAATTTCGATCAAACTTCCATTTTTATATTTTTTACTAACCAAGTCTATGTAATGTACGTATAGCTGAGCAAATGTTTAGTTGTACCAACCAAATATTTGTTTTGGGGCAACCAAATAAAAACAACGAAACAACTTGGTTACAACGATAAAATATTTCATCGCCCCTATACAAAAANTAAATACTCTCAAATTAATAAAAGAGAACATGGAGTTTATGCCAGCCGTGAATCACAGGTTTGATTTAAAAAGTGTAACGATAGTTTTAATAGAATATACGGCGACGTTTCGAGTTCAGAATACCATCTCACCTCACGAATGTGGTAACCGCTTTGATACACTGAGAGGAAGTCCAACAAAATACTTGTTTGTACAGGACCAAAAAAATATTTAGTTTCTCCAACTTTATCGAGTAAAGTAAACTTGAAAAGCAGCAAAATTAACTTTGTTCATCTAACAAAATACATGTTTGAATAAACAAAATCTCTGTGTTGCGTCAAAATAAACTAGACTGTTAACAAAATGTTTTGTTGAATCAACTGCATATATTTGATTGGTTATTCATTTGATTTCTTTCATTAGGAAATGCAGCTCGAGAGTTTGTTTGTATTTTTTGTGAGAATTATGAAAGTAATAGTGTTTGTTAGTGGATTTGTTAATGCTTTGCAATTATAAGCAAACTAATAAAACAAGTTCAACAGGAAACTAAAAAGTAAAGTTCTAAAACTTTAAATATTAATTTGCGCACGTTGCCAAGTATTTGAATTGTATGTATTTAAAACATTCCAGTTTTGTACGTAGTGACTTTAGCTGAGTTGCTTAGAACGTAGTGCTCCGACACAAACGATTTAGATTCAAATTTCGATCAAACTTCCATTTTTATATTTTTTATTAACCAAGATTATGTAATGTACGTATAGCTGAGCAAATTTTTAGTTGTACCAACCAAATATTTGTTTGGGGCAACCAAATAAAAACAACGAAACAACTTGGTTACAACGATAAAATATTTCATCGCCCCTATACAAAAANGTTTGGGGCAACCAAATAAAAACAACGAAACAACTTGGTTACAACGATAAAATATTTCATCGCCCCTATACAAAAACAATTAATTTGGTTGAGCAAAATAAACTTAGTTCGTTTCAACAAAACCTTTTTCTTGGCGTGTAAATACGCGAGGAAGTGGAGAAGTTGGGTCCCAGGCGAGCGTGACTCCCGGCGACACAGTGCTCGAGGTGCACCACAGCACGCACCAATCAGAAAGCTCGGGCAAGTTGGTCCACGCCTTGGCGACTGCCCGGCGCGCGCTGTGCTATCGTGCGGTTTGTCGTCGGAGTTCCCGAGTGCTGTGTGCTGGTCCAAGATGGAGAGGGTCGGTGCGGTGGTGTTTAACGAACAACTTCGCGCCGATGGGCGGTTAGGGGGAGGCGAAACTGCAGAAGTTAATGCTCGATTCCCTGGAACGGCTCGACAAACAGCCACCAGTTGTCAATCGAGCTAATTACTACCTGCAGAGGCCTCAAAGGGTTTCACTTCTTCTTCCTGCTCCCCCTATCTTTCTGTCCGTCTCTCTCTCTCTCTCTCTTCCACTCTCCGTGCGCCGGGATCGCAAACCAGTGCCCTTTTGTTTGCTCAAACTAATGGTCGCTACTCCCGCCTGCGTATGCGATACACACGACGGTTGTGTGTGGTCGTGTCAAAGTTTACTCCGAACATCAAAGAAAGCCATGCTACTCTTTACAGTTCGAAGGTTAAATTTAATTTCCAGGGCGAGGCAGGAGGTAGAGTGAGTGATTGAAGAGTTTTGGTCTGCTATAAACAGCGAGGTCTTGAGAGCCGATGAGGGTGAAGCGAGGCGAGTATGGAGCAGCGCCGGAGTGAGAAGGCGGGGGAAATGGCAACCAGCGGCATCGTCGGGCACGATTCCCACTTGCGAAAATCCGAGAGTGACCCGGCCGGGGAGATTGAACCCGGTTCGCCTTGGTGGGAGGCGAGCAGTCTAACCGCTCAGCCACCGCGGCCCCCGCGTCAGCATCGAGGAGGAAGCTCTCGCCGTCGCTGTTTGTCGGGAAGAGTAACGAGGCTAGGACGCCGACGACGAACCTATGTCGTGAGGCGAAGCCGAGTGCGAGAGAGGGGTGAGTCCATTGTTTGCCATGATGCGTCCACGGCCCAGCGGCCATCCGCCACCACTTCCCACCCCCTCGCAAACCCTTTCAAGATCCGCCAGCAGCGCAGGGGGATGAAGCGCAAACAGCCCTAGGAACTGGATTGCAGGAAATTGGAGCCGGCGCTCGCAAACAAGACACCCCCCCCCCTTTCTCACCACCAAGGTTCTCGGGCCACGCTCTGAGCAGGATGGAGCGCACAAACCGCGGAACACATAGACCTCACGACCATCACACTGCTTCATCTCCCGCATTTATCTGATTATATACTGTTGTTCGTGATGGGTCTCTCGGGTTGAGGTTTTGCGTAGCACGTAGGCCTAATGCACAGAAGCCATACTGCAACGGGATGTATAGTCCATGCACGGTTANTTGAGGTTTTGCGTAGCACGTAGGCCTAATGCACAGAAGCCATACTGCAACGGGATGTATAGTCCATGCACGGTTACTTACAACTTTCCTGAAACCCTGCTTTAAGTTCAACTTCCAGCATATTCCTCCGCCTCATGTAAACAAAGCTCACCCGAGTCTAGAAAATTACGCCCTTGGGACAGCGCACCGCACTCGTACGCACTCAGTGTAATAATATTTCGCATGATAAACTATTTCTTACTAGGCATTACCAACACACCTAACGTATTTTCTCCCTGTTTTTATTCGTATAAATTAAAAGCATATTATTATAGTTTATAGACAAAATATAAGTAAAAGTTGAAGTTGACCAAAAATAAGGTGATTTTATGTTAACNGCATATTATTATAGTTTATAGACAAAATATAAGTAAAAGTTGAAGTTGACCAAAAATAAGGTGATTTTATGTTAACACAAGTTTAAAACGGTTGTGATTCATGACATATTTTGGACACGACCAAGCACGTCATAGACGGGGTGTGTTTTCACAAAGGTTTTATATTGGATTGGAAAGGGCTTACTAACGTCCCCCGCACCGCAGATCGGCGACGCACCAACCGACTGCACCACGGGAGGACTGCTCTTTTCAAAGGTTTGATTTAAAAATTTACTGTGATGAAACCGCGAATGTACTATACCAGAAATCTGGGTCCTAAACACTTGGTTAACGAGTCAAACTCAACCCGCGTCTCAGTTAAAAAGAGCGCTCTCTGTAGAGATTGCTCTTCCAATATTACCTAGTGAGAGGGCTCTTTTGTTCGCTCTCTCGATTTTTAGAAGTGCTCTCTCTATTTGGTAACCAAACACAACNTACCTAGTGAGAGGGCTCTTTTGTTCGCTCTCTCGATTTTTAGAAGTGCTCTCTCTATTTGGTAACCAAACACAACCTTGGATGAAAACACGTAAAGGTTTTCAACGACACTTGCAGTGAGTGTGAAGATATGCGCAGACGATTAAAATATTTGCTGGAAATTACTTGTACTTTGTTTTAAATTTTAAACACCTTTTACAGCTGAAATTATTTTATCGGCATATGCTCTTATAGTGCTCAATAAACACTTATCACGGCCCAAACTGTTACACATTATAACAAATTAAATATAATTTTAATACGTTATCACATAATATACGATGCCTTAAAAATATTTAGGCTATACACCGTCCGAAATAACCTCATATTATTATTGTCAAAAAACATGGCGGATGCCAGAGGTCATTAGATAGCTCAGAGAGCATACTACTTCGAGATATCGATCATTCGCGCTTTCCCCGACAGATTGAAACTACCAGAGAGCGCTCTCTGTGACGTCATCCGCGAGAGCGAGAGCACGAAAGAGCGCTCTCTAGGCGAAATGAGACACGACCTGAGTCATGCTGAATTTTGAGCACGAATCATTAACTGGTTGAGTCTCTCGCCAAATGAGCGCGGCGATTTGTACGGCACGACAACAAAAAAATTACATATTATTTTGGATTTTATGTCAAACATTGATTAAGTTGCGTCAATATATGTTTAATGTGTGGAAGTATTTTTGACGTGAATTCGTCTTAAAATCAGACCGTCATATGGGTACCAAAACAGAAATGGCGATGTAACGTTGCAGGGTGATCCGTTCCAATGTAACACTTAGACCTACGTAACTAATAATACTGTTACATAACTGCTGCTCTTAATTGCTTCCCTTGCCCCATCCTGCTTTGCGACAGCGAAAGAATCTGCGAAGGTGAGGCGAGCGACAATCTAAGAAGCGCGTGGAGATCTACAAAGGTAAGCCACCGCGTCCCGCCGTGATTATCCTATCGCAACTCGTGCTTCTGAACCTCAGCGTATTGAATTTCTACAGTTATCTTTTAAATAATGTTTTTGTTCATCACCCTTGTCTGTCCCAGTGAGACTCGTAGCGCGGGAACCTACCAGGTGGAGCCAGCGAAATACTTGAGCCGCGACGGGCTTCCGAACCGCCAGTTTTAGAGTTGAGTGTTTGGAGTATTGTGCTACCTTAAGCGCTAAATGCACGAAGACAGTGGAGCGACGAGCCAGCAGAGCGACATGAGGCGACGAAAGGGACCAGCGGGAGGGATATATGCGGATTGCGAGAATCAGTACAGTGGTGAGTGAGACTGACGGGCGAGACTATTGAACTGGATGCTTGAGTGACACACACTTGTAATGATGGCAATAGACAAATTGGATATGTGTAAATTAGTGAGAATCAAGTGACTGTAATCAAAATAGAGACATTTGTAAGGGGTTAATTAGAATTAAGATACAGTAAATATTGCACTCACCAAGCAAAGAAAGAGCTTAGGATGTGAAAAATTATTGTGTGAATAAATAAAAATTCAGATTTAGTTCTTTTATTGTTACGAAGAACTCCATCCCTCACGAACTCGGACACGCCCCTCTA
>NQII01008950.1:25183-60002 GCA_002778355.1 Clitarchus hookeri | reverse complement strand
CACCAGACGAGGGCTGTTGAGGGCTTTCAAGACGTCACGCACATTGGAAACACCATTTCAGAGTACATACTCGAAGATTGTTAAAAGCTGCTTTTTCAAAGTTCTGTATCTCAAAATATACAATTCAGGTACACACACACAAAACTACTTAAGGGCCTTGCATTGAATCTTCCTACAGACCATCCACCAGNCTTGCATTGAATCTTCCTACAGACCATCCACCAATAAAATAACATGGTCACCCTTGAAAGTCCCATACGTACACGCAGAACGACTAAAATACTGCACGATAGTTCAGAGCCTTGCGCTTAGTGGCGATGGTGCAGTTGATCCGCATGGCAGTGTCGTCTTTATTGCTCCCGCTCTTCTCGGCCTCGAACGCGGAAAAAAGCCTTAACAACGCTATGGAGCGTCTCGCTATATTCGTCTGACATTCAAGAGATGCTGAATGCGGTAGCTACAAATTTAAACGTTACACTCTCGATACAACGCCAAAGCTTACTAGAACAAAGGGTTATTCTACTCAGGTTGGGAAGGTCAATGCTTTTAGTTCGGTAACTATAAAATTTTCGTCACTAGATAGGTGCTGGTGTCGCATGCGTACCACATTTTCTCTATTTCCTACGTTAAAAAAAATAACAATTCGCAAAAATTATAATACAAATATAGAATAACTACGTAACTAAGTAAAATACTTCTCTTTTATTATTCACATAGCTTAGAATTTTAATTAAAAGTGACTTATTTGGAACACCACTCACCTAGTAGCGGAAATTTTCCTTATACCAAATTGTCCCATAGGAAAGCTCGTTTTCTTCCTAACCTGATTAGAATTAACCTTACTAGAACTATCTGCGTTGCCAACTTAACTAAGAGCTTACTTGCCAGATAATATAAGTACAGTCATATTTTCCAAAGGTTAATAAAAAAAATCAATTTCCCGTGAACAACCTTTACATGAGTGCACGTTTAAAGTAAAGGTAGGTAACGTTTTGGACAAAGTTTGTGTACGTGCATAAGGTTAAAAACGGATACTTGTGGTACATTATATAGCAAAAAGCACTGCGTTGTTCTATATATCATTGACTCACGCATACTTTCGAACACATTAGGCATGCTCTGCTTGCGCTGGGCATCGAGATTTGTTCTTGGAACAAGTGTTAAACTCGGCAGACAGATGAAGGTTGTGTTGGGTACGTGGGCTGGGGGATCAGACGAATTTTTCCCTTATCTACTTGTTTCCTCTCGGCAGCAGCATTTTTACGACTGTAGCAACTCGACGTGTTCCAAGGCCCCCCACCCCCCAATTTTTTTTCCTTCCCCATCAAAGTCAAGGGCCTCTGGTGTCGGCAGGGCGAATTCAATAACTCCGATGAAGTTCATGTCTGCGGCAGCCGGTGAAATATTGTTACCGGTGTTGGGGATGGGAGGGGGTTGTACACACCCAGCCCTCCCTCTTCCTTTAGCAATTCACCCCGCCCTGTTCCACCTCCTCCCGCCCTTTAACGTATTTCTAACGTAGAATTTTTCTCTCACCACTCCGCACGCAACTCTGGGCTTGCTCGCGTCCAATCTCGACGGGCTGGCGGCAGCAGCACAATGCACGCGTCGCTTCGAGGAACTATTTAAAAGAGAGAGAGAGAGAGAGAGAGAGAAAAAAAAATTGTAATGGAAATTCCTTGCGAGATATCTAAAGAGCACATCGTGATTTGGAGAAAGAGCCCTCCCTCCCCGCCACTGTTTCCCCTCCACCTTAAAACGGCTTGGTACATTTTTAATGGAGTTTCGGAAGCGACAAANCTCCCTCCCCGCCACTGTTTCCCCTCCACCTTAAAACGGCTTGGTACATTTTTAATGGAGTTTCGGAAGCGACAAAATCTGCGAATGTTCGGAGAACGAAATAGTTTTTTTTTTCCACCTCGAAATGTTAAGGGACTCTCCTGGTTTGGGTTACATTGGTGATGTTTCTACACCTTACCACCGTAGTAAGAATTGGCTGCGAGAAGTTTCACTGCAGAAACGTTATCTAGACACTATTGCATATTTATTCTGTGGTTGTAACTCGGGAAAAAATCATTACTGAGTTAAATTTCTGAGGTTCATTACAAAGTTTATATTTTTAACATGATGATCTTCTTCGAATAGTTACANCATTACTGAGTTAAATTTCTGAGGTTCATTACAAAGTTTATATTTTTAACATGATGATCTTCTTCGAATAGTTACACTCAAACTCAGGCAGTTTTTCAACAAAATCATAACTCATCTGATACACTACTGGCAGAAAAATATGTTTAGTATAGTGCAGCGGAGGTCGCTAAGCTTAGTACCCACTCGGCCAAACCGACGGGAAGGATATTGTGTTTTAGTCCNCCAAACCGACGGGAAGGATATTGTGTTTTAGTCCGTTCGTTGTTATTTCCTACATTTATGAATCCCAGCTTAAGTTATATTTGCAGGCTATTCACTAACTTTCCTTTCGCTACGTACAAACGGAACGTGCACAAAACTAAAAAAAAAATACCAAGTGAAAACAACGCACCGTATTCTGTGTGCTGGACGGACTATAAAAAAATAATATTTTTATTCCTAACAATTACTTTCCAACTGTTTCATCATATAACATNGTGTGCTGGACGGACTATAAAAAAATAATATTTTTATTCCTAACAATTACTTTCCAACTGTTTCATCATATAACATAACTATATCTGAAAGAAACATTTACTTTTTATTTTAAATGGTAATTGGTTTTTAGTGGACATTGCTGACATTCCTATTTTATCTTAATTATTAGTTCATATTGACTATAAAATAAATATTATTATTAATTAACAAAAATGTACAATAGTGTTTTCTTTAATCAAAAAACGAGGTTCTTTAATTTTAACGGAAATACAAAGTGGGTTTGATGTATAATTTATTTACAAATCTAACAAAACACACACGTGGTGATGTATGATAGGTTTGATTCGGAAAAATGGAAAAGTGCTATGAATGCACTATATTTGTTATTATTGTTTGAAATCACGTATTGTCCGCCATGGTGCGCCGGATTGTCTTGCGGAAGTTGGACGTCCAAGGCGTGCAAGCCGAGGAGACTTACTTCCTTCAGTTTGGAGCAGTTTGGCGTGCCTACGTTACGATCCTAATGAGCTTGCGAAGATTGCGTTTGGTGTTATTCCGACATCATTGGGACCAGTCGTCCAGCGTCTGCATGCGCCTCATTCTACAACTCTCACTCATTCCTATTGCAAACATCCTTTTAATAGTTGCCTATTCTTGAACATAAGTTTTTGTTTTTCCACCTAGTTCATTTCGGCAATTAAAAATTCACCGATGATAACAATAAGCGAAATTTCTGAGTGTCGTGCATGTGAAGTGTTTGTAACGCGTTGCCTCGAAACACAATTTCTCTTCCCGTCTTGGTGCGGGTCCTGTTACGATGATATTGCAGTCGATGACATTTTTACAGGGCTACAACTGTATAAGTGGTACATGTTTGCCCGTCAATGTTTCCTTGATTTATTCATCCCAGTTTTTATAGTTGGTTATATTACGCCTGTCAGACTACACAGCGCAGGATAAACGTTCTGACAATAATCGTACGAGTGAGCAAATATTATCAAGGCTCGGTATTCAATTAGAAATATTAAACTTCATTTTGCGGCATCAGTTTTTTTTTCCCAACAAGTTGTTTTGAAACTTTTTTTAGAGTCTGTAAAAATGCTTGGTGATGTACGCCATGAGTTGGTGCATGCTCTAATTTAGAGGGTTCATTGTGAGCGCGGCTCTATTACTCCCTTGTGGGATTAGAAAACCCGTTATATCAATTTGGTAATTCGTCTGCGTGTTCCCGTTAATAGCTCGTGGGGTTGCTTGATGGGGANTAGAAAACCCGTTATATCAATTTGGTAATTCGTCTGCGTGTTCCCGTTAATAGCTCGTGGGGTTGCTTGATGGGGACGTGACAGGAAGGGATCTCGTGCGTGCTAATATGCATGAAGGGAAACCATAAATGGTCACGTCACACTAAACTACANTGTGACAGGAAGGGATCTCGTGCGTGCTAATATGCATGAAGGGAAACCATAAATGGTCACGTCACACTAAACTACAATATTATTAATAGGCAACTTGATGTGCGAGATTGCAAGACTTGTTTGTGCGTGCAGCGTGCAAGGTGGGGGCATGTGGATTCTTGTAAGTCAAAACAACCTGACAATAAATAAATACCTTAGTTAGCCATGAACATTTGTCATGCCGAATACTCATCTACTTGTTTATACACGAGAAAATAAATTAATCTCATGCAGTAAGCTACGTTTTTTATGGGCGTGATAGGTTTGCTACAATTTGACATTTGCTGGCGACAGTAGAACAAATAATTTACATGTTAAAATAAAGTTTTAATAAAATTAATCACTTATAAAGGTATGCAGTGTAGTTATGATTAGATAGCATACAACTGTATATAGGCAGAATTCCAGCACAGTTGGATAGAAATAATGTATATTTGGGAGACGGGAAAAAGGAAGTCGGTTGAAGGTGCCTGGAAATATAACGACAGTAGGTTGAGAACTTACTTCAGAGTATATTTTTGTTGCATGTTGTGGCACTTAAGTGTTTCTCTTATACNAACGACAGTAGGTTGAGAACTTACTTCAGAGTATATTTTTGTTGCATGTTGTGGCACTTAAGTGTTTCTCTTATACTTAACAAGATAATTATGTTTACTCTTATTCGAAACAAGAAATTAAAATTTTAATTTTATACTGACACAATTTGTCTCGTACTATATACACGCGGCAGACTTTGCTTCCGGAGATGATTTAAACTAGACAATAACATTATGACATTTAGTATAATGTAAAAGCTATAGGATTTTTTTGTTACTTTATAGCATAATTGTTTTTAAATTGTCGCAACGTTGACGTATCGCAAAATCCCTGGAAGCCTACAGAGTCGCAAGTAAAGTAGGTGGGTAACGATATGAGTTTTTATTTTACAGGACGCTCTGAGTTACAACATCATCATATGTCTCTCATTCACAACAGGTCTGTCAATGGAAGAATTGAAGATGGCAACCAGTTTGATAATGTTTGACTCCGAAAAAATTAATATTTTTTTTTGGACCAAACATTGTTCAACTTGTACACATTATATGTGACGACATTTTCCTCGAATAACAAAATTTTACGCTTTATATTTTTTAAGTAATTTGACGTCAAATGAAATTTTTTTTCTGTTATACTGCAACCATAAAAACAAATACTAACAATGTTGTACAGATGGAAAAAATTACTAAGTAAACTAATGACATGGTCTACTGCGTAAAATATATGTCAACACCAAATAACAACCATGTATATATAAATTGTTAAATATAAAGAAATTTTTGCATATTTTAAACAGTTTTTTTTATGTACGAACTGTTATTTGGTGATTGCATATATGTAATACGGTAGCCCATGACATTAGTTTACTTTGTAAATTGTTTCATTTGTACAACTTATTTAATACTTGTTATTATGGCAGCAGTAAAACAGAAAAAATTGTAATTTGACATTAAATTATTTCATTTGTACAACTTATTTAATATTTTTTTTTATGGCAGCAGTAAAAGAGAAAAAAATGTAATTTGACTTTAAATTATTAAGAAAATATAAAGTGCAAAACTTTTTTGTTCGAGGAAAATGTCATCATATATAATGTGTACAAGCTAAAAAATTTTCGGTACAAAAATTAAAATATTAACTTTTTGGGGTCTAACACCCTTAAGAGAGCTGTAACCTTCTGCCATCTTATTTATATTGTTCATGATAAAATGACCTTTTATTACTAACCATAATGCTATTGAAGATATTCGTTGTTTGTTGCAGAATATCCTGAATATAAACGAATAAAAAACACCTAGTCAGTAAATAAATACTAAAACGAGCCTAGCTTAGTGTTGTAAATAAATATGCAGATAAGATGAAGAACATCCCTGAAATCTATATATGGGTTACTTACATCTCTGTGGACGACACCTGAGCTTGGTTCGTTACTGTTAATACTTTTTTACGTCCGCATTTTATTACATCATATAGCTCTACTGGATATCCTGTGACGTATAAGTCTATGCAGTGACGTATGATGAAATAACTCTTTATTTTATCACTTGACCCCGTTCTGTCACTTACCCCCATTGCAAAAACTATTGAAATTTGTTTCACGTGCACCATGCTTGAAAGGCGGGAACAATGCGTGGAGGTTTTGTTTTCTGTTTCTTCCGTGCACCGAGGGTAGCTAGAATCTTAATCTCGTGGGCGGGAATCTGGGAAGGCTCGTATTGAAGAAGTTCTCGGTTGCCAGATCAGTCAAAGGGCTCGAACTCATGACCTACTGAATGTGAGTGAAGCTTGCTTCCGCACGGTCAAATTCGCTGAAAAGTAACATATATTTCACTATTTTCAGTTCCACGAAGATGATTTTTCTTTTCGAAAATAGTTTATGGTCACTTACCGTTCAAAGCAAAAATGGCGGGAAAGGTATAAATAGGCGTGTGTGTACTTTCTGTGTTGTATTACGTTCGTTTTATTTTCGTGTTTGAAAAATTACAATTCCCTAATAGCTGTTGTTTTAAAGGAGAAAATACCACTGCGTTAATTGTAAAACTTGGTACCCAGAACTGCCCTAACCGAAACTCTGCAGTTAAAATCAGTTTCTAATTTCTACGGAACAACGCAAGGAGAATTTCCCTACTACCACGCTACAATTTGTTGCCTGAACACAGCAAGCAGCCGCCATATCGTCTTCCTAGACGGCGCCTTAGAAAAACGGGCTTCTTTTCCGTGTACGTGTATTTCTATACCGAACCAATGAAAGTTAATATTTTAAATTTTCTTCTCCTCCTGCCTTTATAAGTGCAAAAGAATATAACTTGGAGGAAAATAATTTCTGGTTATTTTGTAGCGACTATTTTTTTTGATGTTGGTAAAAGGGTAGGAAGTAAAAAAACATTTTTTAATTAAAATAATAAAGGAGGATGCTATCTGGCGTGCGTGGGGAGGGTAGCCGGCTCTCTTGGTAGCTCCCTTTGGCGCGGGGCGGAGCTGCCGAGGAGGGGATGAAGCAGGGAGGGAAGGAGCAGGGGAAGGTTTCTCATATCTGTAATCTTTGTGGAACAATAGAGCATCTGACTGCCGTCTAATCCAGGCATTGTTCGGTGCGAAGCGCGAGCGAACCCCGGGCCCCATGCAGCATCTCTTCCACAGCGCCGCGAGATAAAATGTCTGGAAGGTAGCATCGCGGGGGGTAATTAACCTTCGCTTTTCAGAAAGAGATTTAGAAGGGAAAAGGGGGGAGGGGTAAAGAAAGAGGATTGGGAAAGTGAAAGCGTTGAATTGGGGTGGAAGAGTTGACGGGGAGGTGGGATGTAGCGACTTGACAACGCAAACATTTTTTTAAAGGGAAGTTTTGAGGAGAAAAAAAAGTTGCGTGTGCATTTCTTCAAAAGCAATCGGGAAGGGATTGTTGGTAATGAAAGAAAGCGAGAAGGAGAACTTCTTAGGGGCAAATTATGTACGTAGTTTCTTGGAAGACGCATCAGGATCACGTCTTGGCATCTCCAAATGTTGACCATGTACACAATATGCAACGAAAAATCAATCTTGATAATGTCTCAGTACACAGTGTCTTGGAGCTGCCCACTTCTCTGTCCGATCGTATTTTTATTTCAGCTTGAATAAAATAAGGTAATTCTGGTGGTACTGCTGGAATCATTAATACATCAATAATACATACATGTACGTAGCTTTCTGTGTAGCACGCGAACTTCAGACCGGCACGATTACATACGCAACAACATAATATAAAATGCCAGTCTTCAAAAAGAATAATTTAGTCTGTACTCGTATAAAAAGTACGTGTCTTCTTAATCAGAAATTGCTTTCACTGAAATACTGAGGTCGTAGAAACCATCTATGAAAGCTCTGTATGTATGTGTCTTTATGTATGAGATTCACGGCTTAACATATAAGAATTAAATTTTTTACATTGTTCCCTTGTTCATCTAATAAGGTGGCATCATTAGTAGTGAGTGTTGTAAAATACTTCCAGGTGTGTAATAATGTTAAGGTCAGTGACTTGATATCTTATTTTACGTTAGGTAAAATGGCCGTTATTTACACATATGTGGGGGGTATACGGAAAATTAAGTTATACATCAAGTATAATGTAGTATTCCCTGTAAAGCAAAATTATGCTATCGTGGGCCGGTGAGTTAGTTGGAAACAAAACTGTTTTCCCCAAGGTCATATGCCCGCACTGAGAGAAAGGTTTCTTTGAGCAACCATATATTTGTTTGTATATGGCCAAATACATTAATACGGTTGAGTCNCGCACTGAGAGAAAGGTTTCTTTGAGCAACCATATATTTGTTTGTATATGGCCAAATACATTAATACGGTTGAGTCATCCAAATATTTTGTTGTCAAGCAGATTTTGTCGGCTCAAAAACATGTTTTGTTTGGTTCAAACGCATATTTTGTTAGCTGAACCAAATCAGTTTTGTTGAGTTTCATATTTGGTTTACTCAACAAAATATTTCGTTAGAGCAACTATACTTTTGTTTGGCCATATACAAACACACGTTTGGTTGGTTCAACTAAATCTTTCTCTCGGTGCAAACACAGTTGTATGCAACACTTACGACGGTTANAAACACAGTTGTATGCAACACTTACGACGGTTATGCCTTAAAAGTCTAAGATGGAGCAGTGGCGGAATGGAAGGGTATGGAAAACGGGAGTATCCCGAGAAAATTCACGTTTTAAATTTAATTTATTTTTCGTTACCCACACGTGAAAGTCGGGAGTTACACCGTCGGGAATCGAAGCAGGATCGCCTTTGTAGCGCTTCCCAGTGGTCCCCGCGGCCTCTTGAGGGGGGTGTACGTGTGAGTGGCGGTAAGAACAAACGTATGAGAGAGTAAGAGATAGAGAGTAGAGAGAGAGCGGGAGATAGTGTCCACTCAATGCCATTCAATTTCATTAAATGCACTTGCAAGTGGCGTGCGTTTATTTAAAATTATTCCCTGAGAATGTATTCCCATTTAAGTAGAGTTCGCCACCAGTGATTGACGCCGCACTGTAGATGCGATGTTTCACACATCATACTTTCGGAGAGCATTTCAAGACTTCTTCGTCCCGGACCACATTTCGATGTGTTGTGTGGAATTGAGGATATTTTTACCAGCTCATCTGCGATTTTCATTGTTAAAGAATGTTCACGATAGAGTGAGAACTTTTGAAATCAACCCTATAAAAAAAATCACTGTTCCTGCCTGCATATATTCTAACGGGCGCACTAAGTGGCATGCGCCCAATGAAGTTGGTAAAGATGGACGGAAAGAAGTTCCATGTTTCAACGTCAAATTAAAAGTGTTAGGTAAACATTCTTGAAAACTCATGTTACTTCTTACGCTTTATTTTTATGCATCTAAGTGTAAGAATCAGCAGATTTGTAAAATATTTGGTTTTGTAATACTTCACAGTTTCACTTGCCCGACGCATGTATATACTTACTGGTGAGGCCCATGGCTGTGTTAATTTTACATAAGGTGGAATAATAAACAACGTGCATACAAATAGATTTTAAGCAGGGCTTTCAAATGTGCTCAGTTTACCGTGAACAGCCTATAAATATAATTCTTAACAATTGTCTGATATGACAAACTAGCAAAAACGTTTCAAATTATAATTTTATGTACCTGTTTAATAACATTAGTACTTCAACATACAAATAAATTACATTGTATACAAGCAGTTGTATTTATTGAGAATATTTCACCATTACAACGAGTAAAGTAAAAATCTTAATTCTTTTACATGTCATCACATTGCATTGGTTGTTGGAAGAGCTACTCGATGACTAAAAAAAACGGAGTCTGAAAGCCATTACATTTTTTTTTAATGTAGGCTTGGTTCGCGTAGTACTTGTCTACAAAAATTTAATGAACTAATAAGTTACGAGAGATATTCCTGGATGTTACAATTAACGTAATAGTAGAAAGAGGATTGTCCGTCGCTATAAGCGCATTATCTGGTTCTCCAATCTCGGGTTCAAATTACGTAAAAAAAGAATGAATGGAAATCTCTTGCACGATGTTTTACTGTCCTGGGGGGATTTTCTCGCTGGAATATTAACGGGCATCTCAAATTGACTACGACTTGAAAATTTTTCTCCCTTTCAGGTTGCACTAGTGTGACTGCGTTGATTTAATTAAAAACCATTTCGAGAGCGATTCTCCTAAGTTCTGTTTATATGCACATGTTTTGGAAAATAATTTGCAAACAAAAAATTGTAGGCTTCCTGTTGTAAAAAAAATAGTAAAAACTCTTATTAACGTTTTACANATTTCAAGACTTCTTCGTCCCGGACCACATTTCGATGTGTTGTGTGGAATTGAGGATATTTTTACCAGCTCATCTGTGATTTTCAGTGTTAAAGAATGTTCACGATAGAGTGAGAACTTTTGAAATCAACCCTATAAAAAAAATCACTGTTCCTGCCTGCATATATTCTAACGGGCGCACTAAGTGGCATGCGCCCAATGAAGTTGGTAAAGATGGACGGAAAGAAGTTCCATTTTTCAACGTCAAATTAAAAGTGTTAGGTAAACATTCTTGAAAACTCATGTTACTTCTTACGCTTTATTTTTATGCNGTTTCAACGTCAAATTAAAAGTGTTAGGTAAACATTCTTGAAAACTCATGTTACTTCTTACGCTTTATTTTTATGCATCTAAGTGTAAGAATCAGCAGATTTGTAAAATATTTGGTTTTGTAATACTTCACAGTTTCACTTGCCCGACGCATGTATATACTTACTGGTGAGGCCCATGGCTGTGTTAATTTTACATAAGGTGGAATAATAAACAACGTGCATACAAATAGATTTTAAGCAGGGCTTTCAAATGTGCTCAGTTTACCGTGAACAGCCTATAAATATAATTCTTAACAATTGTCTGATATGACAAACTAGCAAAAACGTTTCAAATTATAATTTTATGTACCTGTTTAATAACATTAGTACTTCAACATACAAATAAATTACATTGTATACAAGCAGTTGTATTTATTGAGAATATTTCACCATTACAACGAGTAAAGTAAAAATCTTAATTCTTTTACATGTCATCACNGCAGTTGTATTTATTGAGAATATTTCACCATTACAACGAGTAAAGTAAAAATCTTAATTCTTTTACATGTCATCACTTTGCATTGGTTGTTGGAAGAGCTACTCGATTACTAAAAAAAACGGAGTCTGAAAGCCATTACATTTTTTTTTTAATGTAGGCTTGGTTCGCGTAGTACTTGTCTACAAAAATTTAATGAACTAATAAGTTACGAGAGATATTCCTGGATGTTACAATTAACGTAATAGTAGAAAGAGGATTGTCCGTCGCTATAAGCGCATTATCTGGTTCTCCCATCTCGGGTTCAAAGTACGTAAAAAAAGAATGAATGGAAATCTCTTGCNTACGTAAAAAAAGAATGAATGGAAATCTCTTGCACGATGTTTTACTGTCCTGGGGGGATTTTCTCGCTGGAATATTAACGGGCATATAACTTTATGCATCTCACATTGACTACGACTTGAAAATTTTTCTCCCTTTCAGGTTGCACTAGTGTGACTGCGTTGATTTAATTAAAAACCATTTCGAGAGCGATTCTCCTAAGTTCTGCTTATATGCACATGTTTTGGGAAATAATTTGCAAACAAAAAATTGTAGGCTTCCTGTTGTAAAAAAAATAGTAAAAACTCTTATTAACGTTTTACANGAAATAATTTGCAAACAAAAAATTGTAGGCTTCCTGTTGTAAAAAAAATAGTAAAAACTCTTATTAACGTTTTACACCTAATGACTGTCGTAAATTGTACTGCGTATAAATGGTTACATCAGTTCTATTTTTTTCGAAGGTTTCTGCGATCTTCCGTCTGAAGATAATCTGCGTACTTCAGGTTAGTTAGTATTTCGAAATTCATTTTGTCCACGTTTGGGGTCGATAACTAGACTGCATTACATCAACTTAGCCGATGATGTAAATATAGCGAAATCATAAAAATAAATTATACCTTGTGATCGTTTGTTCTCTATGAATTCAAACTTTGACCGGAGAGATCTGGACATAATTTTGTCGAGTGTAGAAACACATTATTTATATTTGACGGGAATACTTCTTGGCAAAATTGCTCACATTTAGTAAAATATTTGTTGTGCCGTTTTTAAAAAGAAATTGCGTAACCGATCTTACGAAGACCATACAATAGGAAGATAAGGTCCGGGGCTCGAATCTCGGATAAGCCATGGGTAAGGGTGTTAATTAATTTAGTCCATTCAAAGGTTACTTCCAACTTTTTTGAAGCCTTGCTAATGTTCTTGTTCAGGCTGTTCCTTTGTCTCGCGCAAACCAAGCTTAACCAAGTTCAAAAATTACACCAAAGGGACAACGCCCCGCATTCGTGCGCAATCAGATTAATAATATTTTTGGATAAGAACTATTTCTTAATATGTATTACCAACACCTACTTATCTCCATATTGTTCATATTAATTATACATTTAATTATAAAATGCATAGATAAAATATAAGTAAAAGTTTATTTAAAGTAAAAATAGGGCACTTGTGTCTTAACAGAAGTAGGTAGGTTGGGTTTAACATCTCGACGACAGCGAGGTCATTAGAGACGGAGCTAACACAAGTATAAAACAATTATGATACGTGACATATCTAGGAAACAACCGGACACGTACCTCATGGGGTGATTTTTCAAAGCTTCTATTCAAAACGTGTGAAGATAGTATACTAGTGTGATAGAAGTGTTATTTCAGTTTTAAGTCCACCTCAAGCCTTCCAGGATATGAATGTGAGTATTTTAAGTACCAAATAGTTAACTTTCATATGTTTGAGTAAAAAAATTTTAAAAAGAAAGAAAAATCACGCAATATATTACTACAGCACGAGAGCGTTCATTATGCAGTGGGTGCGCCCTTATTTTTGGGGATAGTAACTGCCCTGAAATATTTTTCTTGTTGCTAGTTTAGACGGTGATCAGTGTTTTAAATACAAAAGTGAGCGAGTGCTGAGTAAAAGCACACAGCGTTTCCGTCGTGCAACTTGCAAAGACTGATGAAAAGATGGAACATTTAAGCAATCGCTTTCGTCTGAAAACGTGATTTCTTAAACACTGTTACACAAACGTCGCGTATGTTCATTTTAGGTTTTGCCATGCTAAAAAGTTTTATTTAACTTCAAAAAACTTNAGGGCACTTGTGTCTTAACAGAAGTAGGTAGGTTGGGTTTAACATCTCGACGACAGCGAGGTCATTAGAGACGGAGTTAACACAAGTATAAAAAAATTATGATACGTGACATATCTAGGAAACAACCGGACACGTACCTCATGGGGTGATTTTTCAAAGCTTCTATTCAAAACGTGTGAAGATAGTATACTAGTGTGATAGAAGTGTTATTTCAGTTTTAAGTCCACCTCAAGCCTTCCAGGATATGAATGTGAGTATTTTAAGTACCAAATAGTTAACTTTCATATGTTTGAGTAAAAAAATTTTAAAAAGAAAGAAAAATCACGCAATATATTACTACAGCACGAGAGCGTTCATTATGCAGTGGGTGCGCCCTTATTTTTGGGGATAGTAACTGCCCTGAAATATTTTTCTTGTTGCTAGTTTAGACGGTGATCAGTGTTTTAAATACAAAAGTGAGCGAGTGCTGAGTAAAAGCACACAGCGTTTCCGTCGTGCAACTTGCAAAGACTGATGAAAAGATGGAACATTTAAGCAATCGCTTTCGTCTGAAAACGTGATTTCTTAAACACTGTTACACAAACGTCGCGTATGTTCATTTTAGGTTTTGCCATGCTAAAAAGTTTTATTTAACTTCAAAAAACTTCAAATACTATTTTCACGTTGAAGGAAGTATCAAGGTGTCCTTAATTCTTGAAAAAAAAATCTGGGCTAATTAAAAATAATATATTGTATGGTTTGAAGCATGTTGATCTCCTGTTTATTCACCCCGTAGTATCGTATCTGGTTAAAAGTAATAGCCTACTAGATATTTGTACGAGAGAACAACCTTGAAATCGTAAGCGGAGGTATTTTGGCAGTATTGGGAAATCTACACTTGGAAAATGAAAAATGAACACCACTAAAGCGGTGACGTAGAATCACCATATGCGCATGGGGCACTGATAGAGGGCAGTACATGCAATGATTTACAGTGCTGTGCTGTGAACAGAGAAAGAACCTCATACTATGCATAACACCGCTGAGCATAATGCAACTGCAGTTAACTCGGTGAAAGAGAGTCTTTGTTTTTAGCATCGGGTTGTGTGTAGTAAGCNGCTGAGCATAATGCAACTGCAGTTAACTCGGTGAAAGAGAGTCTTTGTTTTTAGCATCGGGTTGTGTGTAGTAAGCATTGTAGACATGCCATGACGGCATAGACGACCACACTTCGTGCAATTAACGGACTTAGAATGAAGTTGTAGTGTGGGCCTGAGGGAAACTGGATGGTCCTTCCGAAGAATTGCCCAACGCGTAGGATGTGAAGTGTCTGCTGTGCATCATTGGTGGTGCCGGGGGTCCAACGATGGTGCACATAGTCGTTAACCTGATTCCGGATGGCAGTGGCATTCGGATTTCCGCATGGACTGCCGCATCAGACGAGCAGCCATTGATGATCGCAAGGCGACCGCTGCACAGATTAGGGCCACTGTTGCACCCAGGGTTTCAGCTAGGACCATCACCAACCGTTTGCTGGACGCTGGGCTACGATCAAGGGTGCCGCTCGCCAGTCTTCCTCTCACACCTCATCAACGTGCAGCCTGCCTCGGATAGTGGAGCGAACGACGCAACTGGATGTATGAATGGCGCGGAGGTGTGTTTAGTGATGAGAGCAGATTCTGTCATGGCGCCAGTGACGGTCGTTTGCGTTTGCGGCGTTGACCAGGAGAGCAGTACCAACCAGATGGTATACAGCAGCGATATACAGGACCAACTCCTAGCATTATGGTCTTGGGGGGCAAAAGCCTACAATGACCGTACGCCTCTGGTGTTTGTTAAAGGAACACCGAACAGTGAACGCTACATTTAAAACATCACCCAGCATATTTTGTCGCCGTTCCTACATCTTCAAGCAGATTTTCTCTTCCAGCAGGACAATGCTCGTTTGCACACGTCTCGTGTTACCCAACGCGCTCTCGAAGGTGTTTAACTCCCCTGGCCAACACGATCACTTGACCCGTCCCCTATTGAAAATGTGTGTGACATGATGGGACGTCATATGGCACGATCTGCAATACTGGCAACAAACCTCCACCAATTGCAACAACAGGAAGAATTAACGCAGAACACTATTCCCCAAGATGACGTCTGACAACTTTATGATCGTCTCTACGCAGAACTGCAGGACTGCATCTTCGCTAAAGGCGGCTACACAAGATACTGGCATTGTTGTTCAAGACATTCTGTAGCCTCTGTCCATATGTAAACGACCCTGTGATCATTATAATGTACAGTGTACAACCTGTATAATTAATAAAACCTCCGTTCATGTGGGACCGTTGCGTCCGGGTGTTCATTTTCTATTTTCCACCAGTGTATAATTTCACGTGACAAGGTTGCCTATACCGCCCACGATATAGCTCGACATGTGTCGGCTTCGAAGAGACAAGCGGCAAACGAAGCTGAATTACTCTTTACGGAACTGTATTGTGGTGAACATTTACATATTTCTTTGTTTGACGGCGCCAGGAAATATTTTCATAAAGAATTTAGGATATTTAATAAAAATAATAAACAAATATACCTACTAGAAACCTACTTGCAAAAACAAGCTACACTTAAGAACAAAAAGTGAAATTGTGTTTGTCCATAAAACCAATTTTTTTTAAAGTTTGTGAATTATATGTATTAATTATCCACTCGCTACACATATTGGCGGAAACAAAGAAACATATTACAAACTGCGTAAGCAACGTTTACTTAATTTTTTATCGTGGGCTTATGAAGCCATGTGCTTGCCTCGACATAATCCCAAGCAAATTATGTACAGTGCAAAATAATTTTATCAGCCGTATTTTATGTTTTGGCGCCAATAACTCAACAGTTTAATCACAGTCGGGTCCTTGCGGTTTTGGAACTCTTTACTCGAAAAGATTTTCTCCAGCAGCTATTTCATTCGTCGAGGAAAACGCATGGCAGGTGTGCTGTTTATCGCACTTAACGAGTGCTGATACTCACCGACTACGTTCACTGCCGCTGTGACGTCATCGACTTCCGAATGTCGCTTACTGTAACCCAAAAATTAATAGTCTCTTGGCGGTTTCTTCACACTTTTTGAATCAAACCTTCGAAAAATCACCCCGTGTATAAGGTGTTTGGTGTTTCCTAAATATGGCATGNTGCCTCGACATAATCCCAAGCAAATATTATAAACTTTTATACTTGTGGTAACGTAAAAGTACCTTATTTTTGATTAAATGGAAATCTTATTACAATTTTCTCTGAAAATTTTAGTATTTAATTTATAAGTAGACCTTATATCAATAAAAACCAGTGAGAAAATTGGTGTGTTGATAATGCCTAGTAACAAGTAGGTTTTATGAAAAATATTACTACACTGAGTGCGCACGAATGCGGTGCGTTGTCCTATGGTGTAATTTTCTAGATCCGGTTAAGCTTTGTAAGCACGATGCGGTGGAATATCCTGAAAGTAGAACTTAAGCAGGGCTTGAGAAAAATGTGAAGTAACCGCGAATGAACTATAGTTTGTCCTCCAGTGTGNAGAAAGTAGAACTTAAGCAGGGCTTGAGAAAAATGTGAAGTAACCGCGAATGAACTATAGTTTGTCCTCCAGTGTGTTTTCATTGCGTTTAATCAGGATAAATTTTCTTTGTCACATGTAAAAAGTTTTCTACAGTTAATGGTGTCGCCTTTTGTCTTCATGGTTGGCATACTGCGACAGAATACGCTCGGGGAATTTCGCATGCATAAGTTGGTGGCTGTGGCCGACGCCCCAGCAGACGCCATCGGCCATCTTGCCGGCCAGGTACGTCGCCACCCCAGCGGCACTCATTAGGCCGTATCAATTAGTGACATGAAGCGGTCGGCTGGGTAATCCGCTCGCTCGCGAAGGGTGAACAGTAGAAACAGTAGGGAATTTGATGGGGAGGACGAGAGGTATACAGACACCACCGTGCGGGCGGAACTACAGCGAAAAAAAAGAGGGATTGGAAGGGGAAGGAAGGGTGAGCACGGTCGCTTTATCGTGTTCCCCGTTTGATGTGACGAGCGGCGACGGTCTTGCTTGGACAAAAGGACCCATTTCATCAGGCCGATTGGTTGGAGAGTCGCCAAAGAGCAATGGAAACACTTCTCCCCCTCCCACTTCACTATCAAATCTGTTAGGTGGGTGAAGGGGGTATGGGAAAGAGGGGTTGATGTGCTGTGTCGGGAGTCCAATCCAACCCTCCGCGCTAGTCTCCGCTGCTGACATCGCGCAATCGGAGAGATATTGTACCAGNGTGTCGGGAGTCCAATCCAACCCTCCGCGCTAGTCTCCGCTGCTGACATCGCGCAATCGGAGAGATATTGTACCAGTCTGCCCCGTGCGGCGATGTGTTGAGTCGCAGCTGCAAGCTCCATATCCGTGTGCGCACTCTCTGCTTAGGTGGGCTACAAGGCAACGTGGATTGCTTAGTTCATGTTAATCACTTCCGCACAACATCTAGGATTCTACGTTTTACCCCTCCTCGAACCACAGTTGTTATTTACATATATTGTTTGATGTGCCTGGGCGTTGCTAAGTTCATGGGGGTTAAAGGTCTTAAGTGAGATGAAAGAACTACAATTGAATGTCTTAATGTATTTCCTGTTGTACCAGAAAAAACATTTACAGATTATTCCTTTACAATCTACTACAAATTCATTCAGTTGCATTCCTCTGTGAAAACAATAAACCACAACTGAGTATATTATTACCTAATATACTTAATAAATTATTAATCGTACTAATATAAACGATGTAGTGCAACTCTAACGCAGTCCATACGCTCCGACGCTCGGGTCAACCACTAACACCGCCGCACTCGTCCGTGAGAGCGGGCCACTGTGGTGCAATGGTTGGGCTACTCGCCTTTCACCAAGGCGAACCGGGTTCGATTCCCGGCGGAGTGGCCCCCGGAATTTCACATGTGGGATTCATGCCGGGCGATGCTGCTGGTTGGCGGGTTTTCTCGGGGAAACGCCGTTTCGCCTGCCCTTGCATTCCGGCGCTGCTCCATACTCACCTCGCTTCACCCTCGACGGCGAGATTGCCGATGGATCCATGCACACGCACCTACTCCCAGGTAACCGCCGTCTGCACACATGCGCAAGAAATCTTGTCGGTGGGGACGAGGGCTGTTATTTAAAGCAGCGAAGATACTGTATTCATGGTTTTCGCTCGAGATGACCCAATTCCGTCTAGAGAGGTTTCTCGACCGAAGAAGGCAATCCCCGACTTTCTGGAAGGTGCTGGCCGCCGCCAGGCGCGAGACGTCAATAACATTCACGTCATGTTTCACTAGGAGCACTCATGAATGGACTAGAGATTTGCGGACACTTGGAGAGTGTTAGAAGGTCAGTAAGGGGCAGCGCCGAAATGCAAGGGTAAGGTGAACGGAATACCTCCGAGTAAACCCAATGGTAAACGGCATTATCCGGCACGATTCTCGCATGCGAAATTCCGGTAGCGACCCAGCCATGAATCGAACCTGGTTCGCCTTGGTTGTAGGCGAGAGCTGTAGCCACTGATCAACCGTGGCCTCCTTTGCGAAGGCGTGAGTCGTGGTGTTGTGGCGCTCAAATTTATTTGCGGTAGTGGTTTTCTCAAAGGTGTCCCGTTTTGTCCCTCGTCTTCGTTCCGCTGTACCTCTACGTACATAAAATGTCACTTTGTGACAAGAGCAACAGGTTTGTTCCTATTCCCCGTTGGGCGGAGTTACGTTACAACTGCACAGCAGTTTAGGGGCCTCGTACCCGAGTCACAGGAGATTAGGCAGGCAACGTTGCAGAAAGAGCGTGTGTATGTGTAGGCGCGCGTGTGTGAAACTAAGAGAGAGAAAAAAGAGAGAGAAAGTGAAAAGTTAGCGGACTGTGCGAAAATTCGCTGGCTGAAACCAGTAGACCGTATGTGATCCCAGATTAACGTTGGAGGCTGTGATTTGCGGAACAGTTTAAAGGTAAAAAAAATTTGAGTGTGAAACTATTCTGTTTCCGTTATAGTTTTGAGTTCTGTTTCATTTTCTAAATGAGTAACTTATAACGCTATCTAGGGACACCCGAATTTCGCGAAAAGATTTTCGCACATGCTAAATTCCAATATCCTACGCGTATACCAGCGGTATTCTTTTGCTTATTGGCGATTTTTTTTGTGAGAATACATCTTCGTACTTGATAGGCCAATCAGAATTAGGTAACTCCGTTACTCTACGTTTGTGATTCGCGAGCAGACACCTAAATCGCGTAACACCTGTATCTGCCAATCGCTAAAGGGTATCTGAGCTAAAGTGTTATGAAATACAACTGGTCATGAAATCCTTTCGCGGAATACTCGTGTCCCTACCCATATCCTAACGAGACCTTTTGGGGGAAAAAATGGTATTGTATAGAGCTTACTGCAGACCTATAATTTTGAGCATAAAGATAAAAAAAATTCGTAGTTAAAAAAAAAACTGATCCCGTATGGCTCTTATATCTCTTTAAAAAAAGCAATATGTAAAATAACGCCACCTCTCTCCCGCTTTCCCCAAATGGGAGCGCCGATTCATGCCCCAACTAATTCCGGTCTGATTATTGTGGGCACAATACGGAGAAGGGATAAGGTTCGTTTCAATGCCTCAATTTTCCACCTGCCATTGTTCACTAAAGCACTATTTCATTGCCGTTATCGTTGCGTCTCGCCCTTTGGCGATGTCTCACGTGGCGGCTAACCGGCAATATTGGATGCTACAATCCATGTGCGGGCTATGACATCCCGACCTTCCGTCTCAGCTGAAAGCAGATACATGTGTGCATCAGTGGTCTGCTGGGTGGCTGCTTTACTATCATTTGACACACGGACCGTTTTCCCCATAGTAACAGTTGACAGTGTCAACACACAGGTTTTCTGCTTGGTCAATGATGTGTCTTAGCTTGACATGGCGCATGATCGTGTCTAGTTTAGCATTTTGGCACAAGTGAACTTACAAAAAATATTTAGGAAATAGAATACCACACATGTTTTTATGGTTCTCTGTTATTAAAATAATTTTGAATGGTTTGTTTTCAACCCAAGTATTGAGAAAGTAAATTTGCTACTAAGTGTAAGTTTCATATGGGTGACTTATTGAAGCAAATGACCTGTAAATTTTGCTAAATGTGTAGTCTGTAATTTTTTTTTCAATTACTTTGAAGTAAATATTATCTGGTATTTTTATGCAACAGGCAAGTCAGCTGATGAAGTTTGAGCTTGTATTGAGTTTTATGTGCTGCATTGGACATTAAAATATATCGCGAGTATATTCGGCACAAGCAGCGTGGTATTTGGCGTTGAGTCAAGTGCCTTCATGTGATATATACTATTTGGTTAAGTATATGACGGATATAGGCTGTTCACGGTAAACTGAACACTTTTGAAAACCTTGTTTAAGAGATACTTGTACGCACATAGTGCATTCTTCCATCATATGTAATATTAACATTGCCGTGGGCGTGATCACTTTACTACTACATTTGACAAATTAAACTGTAAAATTATTATAACAATAAGTATTCTACAAATTTGCTAGTTTTGACACTTATATGCATTATAAAAACATAAAACCAAAGAAATAATTTCACTGTTCACTAATTTTACCTAACACTTTTAAATGGACGTTAAGTCATGAAACTACTTTCGCTTTGTCGTTACCAACTTTATTTTGGACGCATGCCAGTCAGTGTGGTCGTTTAATTGCATACAAGTAGGGACAGTAATTTATTTCGAAGGTTGATTTCTAAAGTACTTAGTTAATCATGGACAGTCTTTAATCGATGTCAAACATTGTGGTTATGACTAAACCTGTGGTCTATATTTAAGTTTTTTTTCCTCTGGGCCCAATGATTGCAATTGAAAATTTATGCCAATCGTAATTTTTGCAAAATTTCTGTGTGTGTATTTGTTAACTCAAGCTCATCGATATTACTGCGATACGCCTTTATGGTGTGAGAATGTAATGATTCGGGAAGTACCGTTCCTGATGACTGCGGTTGCTCAGGGGGGCAGGGAGCCAGTGCCTTTGTTCGCGAAGGTAGACGAGAGGAAATCCGATTAGCCTTCGCTCCGGTGCGGACGCCGCGACAATGGAGCGCCTCTCTTGATCGTCTGGACGCCTTTTGGTGGACGCCACGACTTTGGGTGGATGCAAGGGAATTCCTTCTCTGCTGCTGTCACGTTCCTTCTCGCTCCTCCGGCCTTTTCAAAGGCGATTGCCTGACCACGTCTACTGGACACATAGCTCCGACAGGCGCGCCAGCATGACAGGACCGCAGAGGGTGTATGAGAGTAAAGTAAGCATGCCAGCTTCGCAGTGAGTGAGTAAGATATTAGGGTGGATCTTAACATTGAGGTCTTGAGAGACGGTGAAGGTGAAGCGAGACGAGGATGTAGCAGCGCCAAAATGAAAAACCAAGGGAATCGGGAGATACCGCAGAAAACCCGCCGAGCAGCGGCTTCGTCCGGCACGATTCCCACATTTGAAAATCCGGGGACGATCCCACCGGGAATCGAACCCGGTTCGCCTTGTTGGGAGGCGAGTAGTCTTACCACTACACCGCCACTGTGATTATATCAGTCCCACAACATTTAACTGCTTTTATTCCTTTATAATTGTGAACCCCGCCTCGCTTTGACTGTGGTAAGCAATGTTTAGCACACGGTTTACTCAAGTACTTGCTTTGGTATGCTAAGACCGTACTTTTGACTAAGTGTTTACGCAAATACGCTGTAATCGAGTTAAGCAAAGTATTTTTTAACCGTAGAACCTCACGTTTGTTTTAAAACCAAATGTTGACAAAAGCTGCATCACTGTTCAAACACGCGAATTTTACAGTTATTTTGGCACTTTCGTAAGGAAGTGTTCAGGCGCTCTCCTACCAGGATTTTTTTCCCACGTCCGAGGCCGAGAAGCGCGGAAACGATAAGGGCGACACTGCCACGCACATCAAGTGCGCCATGGCCGCTAAGCACAAGGCTCTGGACTGGCGTGCAGTGTTTTAGTCGCACTGCGTGTACCTATGGGACTTTCAATGGTGACTCTTATCATTTTATTGGGGGAAGGTCTGTAGGAAGGTTCAATGTAGGGTCGAATGAGTAGTTTTGTATGTATATAATTCGTATATTTTGAGGTACAGCGCTTTGAGGAAGCCGTTTTTAGTTATTTCGGAGTTTTCTGAAGTTATGTTTCTAATGTTATATCGTCCTGAAAGTGCTCAACAGTCCTCGTCTGAAGTGTGTGCTCTTTTCGTAGATAGGGCCGCTGGACGTGGGCATAATAGTTTTGTACAAAAACGAGTATTTCAAAGACTCTGCAACGCATTTCAAGCGCCAGGTAGGCGGGAGCCTTAAGTACAAGCGGAGAAGACGAAAATCACTGTACCGCATCTTTAGGTTATGGGCAGGACGCTCGACTCTGTCGTGTCGTCATATATTCGCATACTTGAAAACTCTGTATCCTTTTTTTATTTGTAAGGATAGATCAAAAATAAATACTGTAATCTATATTCGTGTTTTACGCTCACAATAAACTATATCTATGTTTACAAAATCACTTTTACAAGTAAGTGATAGCAATAAAAGTGCGTACACGCTGTACTGAGACTCATATATAAGGTTAACATTGCATTTTGGTGCGTAAAGGCAGAAATTGAGTTTAAAACAATAACTAATTACGTATTTTTGATTTTTTTTACTGAATTCTTGAATTCTGTTTTCTAAATATTAAAATAACTTTGCATCTGACATGGCAAATGTATAAACGTAAAGCCTAACGTGATTTTGTGGCACCAGTGCAAATATTCTATTTTTATTTTCAATACTCGACAGGTCTTAAAAGCGAAGGCAGAGCCAAAGTAAGTACTAAAGTGTACACTCGAGTCATAAGTAAATCACCGAATCGAATCACTATTGCGAATAGTAATTTAATTAAGGTTAAATGATGTTTTAGAACCTTCAAACATTACATTTGTATTTTATTGGAAGCTATAAATTATTTATACGCTAGGACCTTCGCCCGTGCTTTATAATTAAAAAAATCTCACGTCGGTGATTAAACCTCAGTTATATCTCTGATGTATAATCTTGTTGAATGCAACTACTCTCTCTCTCTCTCTTCTGTCTGGAAAACTCATTTGCAGTTCCTCTTTCATGTTCTTTTTTTTTCGCACACGGTTATATACAATTTTTACCCCGGAAACGAAAAGCGCGGACTAAATGGATTAACATAAAAAAGTATATTTATTTCATTTAGCCAATCCGCCGTCAGTCGTTAAGCCTTTTTGCAATCTTTCATTTCAGTCCGTTGTAGGCTTTGGGTGTTACGTATTGTTTCGTATAAAAAAATTCACACTTTATTTTAGGAAATTAAATGTAACCAGTGCCACAAAAAATTTTTGCACTAACAAATATTTTATCAAGCAAAATTCTTAGTACTGAAACTTCCGCTATTTTTGATACAAACTGAAATCAAGTAAGTTTTTTTTTCATATGGCAAGATTAGTACATATATTCAAAATGTACTACAGATTTACGAATCTTTGGTAAATTTTGGTCGTTTAGTTTTTTATTTCGCTTATGTGTAGCATATCATTAACTGCGTAACGTCTGAGGTATTAATAAACGAGTTATGATAAAGGCTAGGCACACATTTTATTAGATATTAACGTTATGTAGTACAAATATAAAAAACTTATGTTTTGTGGTTAGTTTCGACAGTTATAAAGTTTAAATCGTAAACCTAAACTTGTACTTCGGGAATTTTGGGGCTTTTGCTTACAAGAGTCATATAATTATGTAATTTATCAGATAACTCTTCGTTGGAAATAACCTGTATGCCCACGTGCGTTAGTGAATTCTGGGCGTTTTCACCTAATGCAGCTATAATCAATTCACGGTTACTTCAAAATTTTCTGAAGCCCTACCAAAGTTCTACTTCCAGTATATTCCTCTGCCTCATGCAAACAAAGCTTAACCGAGAATATAAAATTGCACCAAAGGAACAGCGCACCGCATTCGTGCGCTCTCAGTGTAATAATATTTTTCATAAGTACTATTTGGTACGAGGCATTACCAACACACCTATATTCTCCCTCTTTTTATTCATACCATAAACCGGGGCTACTTTGCACCTGCAATGGTAACTTTGCACCACTCAAAATTTTTGTTTTGGTGTCATTAGGTGAAAAAGTAGCAAACATTAACGGAGTAGGTAACCTTCAAAATTTAAAGTATCTAGCTACAGTCCTCTGTTTCTTTGCCAAATTTCACCAAAACTAAAATTTTGAGCGGTGAAAATTTACTTTTGCAGGTTTACGGTACTAATTATAAATGGAATATAATAATTTATAAATAAGATATAAGTAAAAGTTCAATTTTATAAAAATAATGTATTTTTATGTTAACATAAATATACAACGATTGTGACACATTGCATACTTGGGAAACATCACAGCACGTTATACATGGGCTGATTTTTCAAACGTAAAGAAACCATGAATAGACCATAGCTAGCTTTCAGGCCAAGGCATGGGAGAGACAATTTACGCTTTGAAATGCTAGTAGCTCAGCATTCACCGAGCCCTCCTTTGTCACAGTCGCCAAAGCAGCGTTGGTATGGAGAAGAGGCCGATGTGGTAATGGCTCGAACCGGGGCTGGCCTTCGAGTAGGGCGGTCTGGGGGACCACCCAAGGCCCCAAAGGGTAGGTGGCGCTGAATATGATTTACGTTACAAGTGAAGAACGTGGATTCTCTAAATTAAAGCTTGTAAAATAGAATCTGCGACTATCTAGAGCTGAGGGAAGACATCGTTTGCAGTGTTAACCATCGAAAATTGAATAGTGTACAAAGTTTATTTGTCTGAGGCTTTGTCACAATTTGTATGTCTCAATGTTTGGAAGGCTGCAATTTACTACAGTTATTTTAATTAATGTGTCAGTGAGGATATTGTTTTCATGGTTTTCCCATTATTATAGTTTACGTCACATTTTCTCTCCCAGTAATTTCGTATACAAACAAGATGTTACCAATTTAGCTAGTTAGCTTATTTTCCTCTAAATACGTATGCAAGTAAATCTGATGAAGAAGTACGCCCTATACAAGACTGAAAAAATAGGAACATGCATTTTAAAATAAAATATTTTTATTGCCATTTTTTAAAAATAAGTTGCATGACCTACTCAAAACGCATCAGTTTACAAGGCCCGCCGAAATAATACACGTTTTGCAAAATTTGGTGGGAATCAATTGATTGTTTTCGAGATATATCATAAAATGTGATATATCTTACAAAACAATGAAAAAAAAATAGGCTCTAAAGTACACATATTTGATGAGACTAATGTTGCTTCAGTCAACGTACAAAGTTTGGCTAAACTTGATTCCGTGGTTTCACAGAAAAAGTGTAGTATAAAAAAACTTTCGTTTGGCAGCCATTTTCAAATTTAATGTCTGGCCGACTTAAAACGTATCAGTTTACATGGCCCACGGCAGTAGTTATAGTTTGCCTCTATTTGGTAGGAAAAAAGTTAATAGTTTTCAAAGATATTACAACTTTAGTGAGTGAAGAGATTTGGGCGGCTCTTAACATCGAGGTCTTGAGAGCCGATGAGGGTCAAGCGAGGTGTGTATGGAGCAGCGTCGGAATGAAAGGGCGGGAGAAACGGCAAATCCCCGAGAAAACCCACCGAACAGCGGCATCGTCCGACACGATTCTCACATGCGAAAATCCGGGAGCGACCCCACCGGGAATCGAACCCGGTTCGCCTAGGTGAGTGGCGAGTAGTCTAACCACTACACCACCGCGGCTCCTACTAAAAACTTTAGTCTTTTAATATGGTGCCATCTCACAAAATGGTGGATACAATATATGTACCATCATAATTCATGTTTTTATTTGACACTTTCAACATACCAAGTAAGGTCTGAATTGGTTAGACAGTATGGTACATAGACCTAAAATATTTATATGACCGCCATGTTAAATGAAAGTCCATAGTGGACCCCCTGTTTGCTTTTGGCCAATTAACCACTTATTAAGTCCAATATTATTAATAAAAAAGATTATCAAAAACTAACAAATACCTGTTCATCAGAATTTGAAAATAAAAAGAATTTTAAAACAGCTTCTATACAATTATTTTTTTATACTTTTTAAAACGTGTCATTATTGGCGTTTGAGAAAAAGTGATACGTGAGTGGACCCCCTATTTTTGTCCTACAAGGGACCCCTCATTTTTCCAATGTTTCTTAAATTTTCTTAAAAAGTATTTAATAATGCACAAAAATCGCGTACGTATTTGTCTTTTTCCACCCCTGAACACTCCACATGAACCCAATCACTACACATTATGCACTTCACCCACTGTTCTCCGCTGGTATTACTTGACCAAAGCTGGCTGCAAAATATGCATTCAGCATTTTCCTTAGTAGGGTCCTCACCCAGTCCAAAACGAAAACACAGCATGAGGGCAAGTATAAATAAAAGAAAAGAGAGGGGACATTTAGAATCTGTGGCCAATAATGTAAAGTTCGTATTTAAAATGTCTGACACAATTTTTTTCCAGCCAGCAGTGCTTACCTATAGAGTCTATGGAATACACACCACTGGGGTCCATTCAAGGAACACGAGAGGAGTCTACTCTAAGCACCCACCATGTTCTCGTTTTGCCAAACCACACTCAACTAAAACCATAAATCATAATTACTAGTTTGTATCTATCGCTATTTGACATAAGACATTCACTAACTTGCACACAGAGACGATTGTAACGCTTCAAAAACCTCTCGAGAAAACTTTGAAACATAGATAATCACCAAACCAGCGCTATCACTTACAGGCCGTGCGGCAAACAGGCGAGGCTTCTTCCCTACCCGCACTGCGTCCGTCCGCAGTAGTTCACGTGCTCGCCGTTAGATGTCAGAAGCATATAGCACCTTTTAGAGAGGGAGTCCACTCTACGGACAGGGGTACTCGTTTGGCGCACTTCCTCTATATGTTAAATTTGCATACCATAGTATTAGATACCAGCCAGCATACAAAAGTTGTTTAATATTTTTTTACATATTTTTGTAAAAATAGAATAGTAATAAAAAATTTAATATTGCCGTCATTTTGAAAATAAGTGTATTACCCATTTAAAACAAGTCAATTTACGTTGCAAACCGTGGTATTTCTCGTTGGCCAAATTTAGTAGGAATCTACTAAATTATCGTATCTCGAGATACTATACACAAAACTTTATTATTTCATTTGGCGCTGTCTTTCAAAATATGGACAAAAGAGGCTACGAATTAATATATTTAATGCTTGAAGTTGATACTTTCAGCATACCAAGTTTGTTCAAAATTGGTCAAACTGTACCAAATCAACGTAAAACATTTATATGACCATTAATTTGAAGAAAAAAGGTTCCTTATCCATTTAATTCGTATATAGGTAACATGACCTACCACAGTATAGGTTACCTGCGAAATTTATTGGGAAACTATTGGGTATTTTCCGAGATATGATGCAAAGGTATAATTTTTGCGTGTGGTACTAGCTTCCAAAATGGTGATCCAATAAGAGTATACCACCCTAAATTAAATGTTTACATGAACAATTTTTTTCGAGATATTAAATCTGGCCTCAATTGGTAAAATAGTTCTGAGATATTAATGGTGTCGTAAGAATTAAAATGGCCGCCGTTTAAAAATAATCATTTACCACATTAGAAAACTATAAAAGTCTGATATTCGTACTAATTACTATATGTGCACCGAGTTTGGTGAAATTTGGTCAATGAATTCAAAAGTTATTAGGGAGGACATGAGCTAAATCCCAGGTGTTCGCATGATTGCATAAGCCTATACTTGGAAGAGTAGGCTAAAAACAGATGTTGCCTTTAATTATTGCTATTCATTCAGGAATAAAAATTTCTGTTTTGAGAAAATAGAAGATGGGAAGGAGGGGGAGGAGAGGAAGGGAAGAGTTTCTTTGAAACCTCACCCGGCGCTACTTTCACTACGACCGTTAACTGGCTCGAACCCAGTGGTAGGTCATGGCGATCTTTACAGGGCATAGTTATTTGAAACATCCTGTGGCCTTGCGCGTAGCCTCCACAAGGTGTCGAAATTACTGGAGCGTGGTTCAACCTTGCCTCACAAGCCCCATGCGCACCAATAACTATATCAGCATAAGTGAAATTGTACATCAATCAGGATCAGAGCAGTTATCACCCCGATATGACTAACAATCTGTGAGCACTTGGGTTGTCTACAGGATATTCGGAGCCCACTGTTACTACAGAATGTTTCTAAATTAGACCGATGAACTTCGGCTGATGGTCTAAAGTGAATCGTACCAAACAGACATATATTTTTTGAAGTTGGGCCTGAATCATTAGTTTATTGGAACTGATGGAAATGGAACACGATCTGGAAAATGTGTAAAGATAATTGTGACATGATGGTTAATGGTCTATTTCTTAAATCCCAAATATGTTTTACCTTCAATGAGATTAAGTCAAAATAAAGGTAGCAACCGTGATTATTTTCATGAAATAATTTGATGATAGCAACATACAGTTGTGGTATTTACAGAGCTTTTTCCGTTACACAATATCTATACTCTCAGTGCTCCATCTTTACAATTTTCTCAGATATTTGTAATAAACTAGTAATTCAGGTCCAACTTCAAATATGTGTACCACCCACTTTAAAACATAGGTCGTATATGTGTTTTCTCCTTTTTTCGTTTTTACCCCGCAGTCGAAGTCTGTCGGTCTAATTTTGATACATCTGTACATCTCTTCGCCTTGGGGTAATCTGCGCATATTTTTGCTACGTACGAGTCCAGAGAAAAGTTCGTATATTCTTGCTGCGTACGAGTCCAGAAAAAAAGCTACAATGAACGATGTTTAGACTTGTGTATTTCGTGTGGAGTGCATTATAGACGAACTTATAAATTTGGTTTTCCCGCTCACTCTTTGTGGACGCAATCTTGTCCGCCATATTAACTAAACAAACAATTGAACAAAAACGACTTAGTTGTGAGCAATATGGCATCTGCGCGTGTTGTTTCGTTGTGCGTGATCGTTTTAACGTTGTCGTAATGAACTATATATTCAGTAATATTCAGTCCATTCTCGTCGTCCCGTGCCCAGTTATTTTGGTCCTCCTGGTAGTATTATAAACATTTAGTGTTTTTGTATATCTTTTTTGCAGTCCATTACTTTGATTTATGATTCACTCGTGGCGCGCAGTTGCATTGTGGCTTTATGAGCAGCATTTAGTTTGGCCTACGACCTACCACGCTGGCTTATTTTTACGTGATTTTGGAAGTGTTGTTGAAAGTCACAGTGAATCGTGTGCATACGTATGTAAACTTCGCACAACGTGTTGTGAAGTCAGGCTTATTTGTCGTAAACTACGGTGATATTTACCGTTAAAGTTTTATGGAGTTCCGAAACGCCGCACGTACAATGGCAGCGATAACTAGAGCACACTTGCGACTGCAATGAGTCGAAAATCGTCTGCACAGAGCCTCCTTGTTGGCAGATCAAGTCCTCAACTAGTCCTTACAACGGTTGTTCCAAGCCACCTGCCAGGATCTGCCGTCCGTCAAAACAAGTTACGAGGATGATCATCTTCTAATCTAAGCACATGGTGATGAGGACACACCNCGGATCTGCCGTCCGTCAAAACAAGTTACGAGGATGATCATCTTCTAATCTAAGCACATGGTGATGAGGACACACCTTTCAACAAGGCGGAACACAGCAAGCGGCATTAAAAGTTCGATGATGGTTATTGTAAGATTACATGTGTCGCAGAGTCGCTATAGCAGCAATCAGTTTCATCAGAACAGCGAACAACCACCCAGACGCATGCTCGAGTCGCCCTTCCAGTCATCAAGCTCTACACATTTTCTCGATAAATCAAAGGTTGGTTTAATTATTCCAATTTATTCACCACCTTGATTGGACAAACGATTATGTATAAACTGTCTTCAAGCCGCTCACCAAGTGAAGAGTTGCCCATGGACTAAATCTTGTCGAATTTTTAATGTTTGTCATAACACGATGCTGCATTTCCTATCAGATAAACCCACTACCACAGTGGCACAATCAGCACATGATGAAATGCCTGTTGACACACATTCAAATAAGGACAGTACCCCNAACCCACTACCACAGTGGCACAATCAGCACATGATGAAATGCCTGTTGACACACATTCAAATAAGGACAGTACCCCTAGTGTTCTGTCTTCCATTTCCAAAATTTCACTGTTATATGCTGTAATGTTATCCACAGCTGTTGCTATGTTCTGGATGTTTGTGGAAACTGCTTGACTCTGNAACCCACTACCACAGTGGCACAATCAGCACATGATGAAATGCCTGTTGACACACATTCAAATAAGGACAGTACCCCAAGTGTTCTGTCTTCCATTTCCAAAAGTTCACTGTTATATGCTGTAATGTTATCCACAGCTGTTGCTATGTTCTGGATGTTTGTGGAAACTGCTTGACTCTGNTTTCACTGTTATATGCTGTAATGTTATCCACAGCTGTTGCTATGTTCTGGATGTTTGTGGAAACTGCTTGACTCTGGCAGCCAAGCCAATTTCATTACTGAATAATGCCTGTCTCGATTATGTATCAAGCGTCAAAACCTATCAATTCCACTTCATAGACTTTCTCAAACCCCAATTACCAGTGCGATAGGCATTTCCTCGTGTATCATAACACCTAGCAGAAGGAAGGGGTCACGTCTGCCCATTGAGGCCCTAGTTTTGCCACAAATTACCTCACATGATCCTTCAACATTTCTTAAGCCAGATACTTGGGAACATATTTGACAGCTGCAACTGGCTGATCCCACCTTTACCACACCAGGAGAAATTGACATTTTGCTGTGTGCAGAAATATTTCCTCTACTTCTGACAGGGAAGAAAGTTACTCACCCTCCAGGAATGCCAACTGCTATTGATACGTTGCTGGGTTAGGTGCTAATGGGATGTGTCAAGATTAACACAGATTTGCAGCCAGGTATCTCATCCTTCATCTCAAATGTACAGCAGCCCACTTTGGATGAAGTGTTGAAAGTTTTTTGGGAAATTGAAGAACTGCCTGCAGTCACATAACCACCAGACCCAGAAGATGTGTTCTGTGAAAATATGTTTATTGAAGGCTGCACTCGAGTTGAAACAGGTAGGTATAGCATAGTCCTGACATTTGAATCTCCAGAGCCAATATTGGGAGATTCAGCCTCTTCAGCTCTCTACCGTTTTCACTCTTTAGAGTGCTGGCTGAGAAAACAACCAGAGGTGAAGACAGTTCATGCAAGACTATCTGGCTTCTGGACACATTAACCATCTAAAAGAAGGTGACTGGGAAGTGTGAATGCATACTATATATCACACCATTGCGTGAAAAAACCAGACCACACTACCATCAAGATACACATAGTGTTTGATGCTTCGTCGAAAACAGACTTGGGTATGTNGTGAAAAAACCAGACCACACTACCATCAAGATACACATAGTGTTTGATGCTTCGTCGAAAACAGACTTGGGTATGTATCTTAATGATTTCCTTTTAACTTGCTCAAAGTTGCAGACATACACTGGAGAGTCAAAAAAATTGGTATAGGCGTGCGTATGCAAATAACAGAGGTATGGAACCAATCAGAGTAACGCGATGCGGCCGGCAGATCCTTTATAAGACAACAAGCGTCTGGCAAAGTTGCTAGATCGGTTACTGCTGCTACAATGGCAGGTAATCAAGATTAATGTGAGTTTGAAAGTGGTGTTATTGTCTGTGCACGAAAGAACAAATGCATCTCCGAGGTAGCGATACAATTTGGATTTTCGCGTACGACCATTTCACGAGTGTACCGTCAATATCGGGAATCCGGTAAAACATCAAATCTTCAACATCACTGTGGCATGAAAAAAATCGTGAACGAACGGGACAAACGACGAATGACGAGAATCATTAAACATGACAGGCGTGCAACCATTTCTCAAATTGGTGCAGATTTCAATGCTGGGGCATTAACAAGTGCCAGCATGCGAAATATTCAATGGGCTATCATTGATATGGGCTTTCGGAGCCGAAGGCCCACTCGTGCACCGTTGTTGACTGCACGACACAAAGCTTCATGCCTCGCTTGAGCCTGCCAACACCGCCATTGAACTGTTGATGACTGGAAACACGTTACCTGGTATGACGAGTTTCGTTTCCAATTGTATCGGGCGGATGGGCGTGTAAGAGTATAGAGACATCCTCATGAATCCATGGACCCTACATGTCAACAGGGCGTGTGCAGTTGGCATTAAATGGAACCCCTGATATGTCTAGATACGACTCTGACAGGTGACTGATATGTAAGCATCCTGTCCGATCACCTGCACCCATTCATATCCATTGTGCATTCCGACAGACGTGGTCAATTCCAGCAGGACAATGCAACACCCCACACGCCGAGAGTTACTACCGAGTGGCTCCAGGAACACTCTTCTGACTTTAGACACTTCCATTGGCCACCTAAATCACCAGACATGAACATTGTTGAGCATATCTGGGATACCTTGCAATGTGCTGTTCAGAAGAGATCTCCACCGCCTCGCACTCGTATGGATTTGTGGACTGCCTTGCAGGATTCATGGTGTGAATTGCCTCCTGCATACCTTCAGACATTAGTCGAGTCCATGCCCGTCGTCTTGCGGCACTTCTGCGTGCTCGCGGGAGCCCTACACAATATTAGGCAGGTGCACCATTTTTGTTGGCTCTTCAGTGTACTTTGTTACTGTTTTTCTTAACTTTATAATTCCACACATTGTTTTCACTGCATATATTAAGTAAATGTATTGGCAGATCATGGTACATCCGGAGCATCGTGACTATCAAACAATGTTTTGGAAAAATTCAGCGGAGCAAGAAGTTAAGGTTTATCGACTTATACTGCCACGGAGTTGCATCTTAGCAGTTNTCCATGCCCGTCGTCTTGCGGCACTTCTGCGTGCTCGCGGGAGCCCTACACAATATTAGGCAGGTGCACCATTTTTCTTGGCTCTTCAGTGTACTTTGTTACAGTTTTTCTTAACTTTATAATTCCACACATTGTTTTCACTGCATATATTAAGTAAATGTATTGGCAGATCATGGTACATCCGGAGCATCGTGACTATCAAACAATCTTTTGGAAAAATTCAGCGGAGCAAGAAGTTAAGGTTTATCGACTTATACTGCCACGGAGTTGCATCTTAGCAGTTAGGACATTGAGAAAGCTAGCGCAAGATGAGATGACTAATTTTCCAAATGNTAGGACATTGAGAAAGCTAGCGCAAGATGAGATGACTAATTTTCCAAATGCTTCTAAAACTCTTCAAACAAGCACATATGTTGATGATGCGGTTATTGGTGCCAATTACCTAGCCACTACCTTTAAGCTTAGACGAGACCCTCAGCAACTGCTGAACCATAGGGGTGGGTTTTCTGCTTCAAAAATTTCCAAGTAATTGTCCAGCTTTGATTGATCATTTGCCACCACAATATGTCCATTCTTCTTGTGAAACATTTTCTTTTAGCGAAAACTCCTGCATTAAGGTATAAGGCTTATGCTGGACCCCCAAAACTGATGCCTTCTCATATAACATGCAACCCAATCCTCCAGTGTACACAAAATGAAGTATTTTAACAGATATTACAAGAATATTTTATAGCCCAGTCATATTAGGGGTTTCACCTCGGAATGAAAGATAATAAGCTGTAAATTGGTATAAGCCTTTGTTTTGTCGTTCTTAATGTTGTCTCAAAAGTCACCAATGTTATCGTGTCCGCGTCTTAAGATATTGAAGGTCAAAGGTCATAAAAATCGGTTTTTCGCGAATATCTCGCTTTTTATTGCTTAAATAAGATTTGCACTTATTATAAAAGTTGTAGAATATAAAATTCTCTACAACTTCTGTTTGAACTTTTTTTTCATACGATCAACCGTTTCTGCGGTAGACCGCAAAGAGTGCGCCGCGCACAGTCATATATGGTCTAATGCAAGGTCAAGCGTGAGTTACGGTTATCAGTACGTTGGATAAAGTTAATTATTTACTAAAAAAGTATAATTATTAAACAATGCCCATTATTTATGTACTAATTATAAATTATTTATATTTAATTAAAATAAGTGACTTAATTATTTATATTTAACTATAGTATATTAATAATTCTGGAATGTATATTTTAGTTATATTTTAAGTTAAAAATCCAGTAAGGGAATATATTTTATACATATATTTATTTATCATTAAATATAGCTTATTATACATTTATTGAAATGTGAGTTCAAATATTAAAAGAATTTTTGTTGATTTTAATTATAATAAAGTTGTAAATGGAAGCTAGTTATCTTCTTCTTCTTCGTCATCTTCTTCTTGTTGTCGCTCGAAAATGTTTAATTCATTGTCATCATCCTCATTATCGGTCATAGTC
>NQII01008950.1:10555-24524 GCA_002778355.1 Clitarchus hookeri | reverse complement strand
AAAATATACATTCCAGAATTATTAATATACTACAGTTAAATATAAATAATTAAGTCACTTATTTTAATTAAATATAATTAATTTATAATTAGAACATAAATAATGGGCATTGTTTAATAATTATAATTTTTTTTAGTAAATAATTAACTTTATCCAACGTACTGATAACCGTAACTCACGCTTGACCTTGCATTAGACCATATATGACTGTGCGCGGCGCACTCTTTGCGGTCTACCGCAGAAACGGTTGATCGTATGAAAAAAAAGTTCAAACAGAAGTTGTAGAGAATTTTATATTCTACAACTTTTATAATAAGTGCAAATCTTATTTAAGCAATAAAAAGCGAGATATTCGCGAAAAACCGATTTTTATGACCTTTGACCTTCTATATCTTAAGACGCGGACACGATAACATTGGTGACTTTTGAGACAACATTAAGAACGACAAAACAAAGGCTTATACCAATTTACAGCTTATTATCTTTCATTCCGCGGTTGACCCCTTTTTTTACCTAATATGACTGGGCTATTACCCATTGGGATGGCTTGCACCATTGACATTATTTGCNAGGTTGACCCCTTTTTTTACCTAATATGACTGGGCTATTACCCATTGGGATGGCTTGCACCATTGACATTATTTGCAAAACACCTTATTCAGTTACTCTGGCTCGCTGAAGTAGAATGGGATTCCCCAGCACCGCCTGATATAATCGCCAGATGGAACAAGCTTCGAACAGAGTTACCTCACTTTTCAGCCATTTCTATTCAGTGTTACATCGCTCACAACCTCTCAGGTGCCACTTTTGAATTGCATGGATTCGTTGACAGTTCGAAGAAGGACTACGCTGCTGTTATGTATCTTTGAGCTGCATCTAACTCTCGTACGATCACCACTTATTTACTATTGGCTAAAATTAAGGTAGCTCCACTGAAGCGAGTTATTCTTCCCAGGTAGGTGTTGTGTGCTGTTGTTTTCCTTTCTAAATGTTTATGTTTGCTGCTCGACACCCTTACGCTGGTTTTACAGTTATACAGCATATATGCTTGGTCTGATTCATCTGTTGCACTTTCCTAGATAAAGACGTCCCCTCATGTTTGGATGACATTTGTCANATATATGCTTGGTCTGATTCATCTGTTGCACTTTCCTAGATAAAGACGTCCCCTCATGTTTGGATGACATTTGTCATGAACCTGGTGACTCAGATATAAGAATGCACCTCGGTGGACTGGTGGCAAGTGAAGATAATCCTGCTGACTGTGCGTCTCGAGGCCTTACATCTGGACAGCTAGCATACCACCCACTTTGGTAGTCTGGACCGACATGGTTGCATCAATCCAAGATTGAATGGCCACAGAGTTATCATGTCATGCCCACATCTACTGTTATTGATGAATGCAAAACCCTTGTCCTGTCAGGAATCTTAGAAAAGTCATGTCTTTTGGAATTACTTGAACATATCTTCAAGTTAAAAAGGGTTCAATGAATTAATACAATTTGTGTTCCGACTTAAGAAAAATCTTCACCCGAGGCTAAACACAGTTTATGGCCCAGTCTTGCCTTATGAAATGCAGTATGCATTAATGCTCCTTATCAAGACTACACAGAACCAGGCATTTGCAGATGAAATGCAAAGATTGGCTGACCAGCAACTCTGCTCACCTGCCATAAGAAAATTATCTCCCTTTTTTGATGCAGAAGGAATCCTGTGTGTAGGTGGCAAACTTCATAATTCAGGCCAAGCGTATGATGAGAAACATACAATTCTCCTCCCAAAGTTCAGTCGCCTTGCAGAACTTATAATTTATCAGCTCTATGAACATGTCCTTCATCCTGGGCCCAGTACAATTCAGTCATTACTACAAAGTGAATTTTGGTTATTGGGTGCACAACATGCGATTCAAGTCGTATTTGTAAGTGTATTCGTTGCTTTCGTGCTCGCCCGACAAGTCACAATCCTGCAATGGCAAACCTTCTAGCCAGTAGAGTGTATCAAGCTATGCCCTTCCTCACGTCTGGTGTTGATTACGCTGGGTCAATCCCAATTACTATGGTGGAAACAAGAAAACTTCACATACTGCCGGCATACATTTGTCTGGTTGCATGCTTTTCCACAAAGGCAGTGTATTTAGAGCTTGCTTCTTATTTGTCGTCTGAAACTTTTCTTGCTGCATTCAGACGCTTCATTGCACGTCGTTGGCCGTGTACTCACTTGCATAGTAACTATGGTACAAACTTTGTAGGCGCTAATAGTCACTTGTCAAAGCTACAAGAGTTCTCGGCTGACAAAAAGTATTTTAATGACAAGCTAGGGGAAGACAAGAAATCTTGGCATTTTAACCTGCCATCAGCCCCGCACTTAGGAGGACTCTGGGAGGCAGGAATAAAATCTGCTAAGTCTCTGTTGAGCAAAGTGGTGGACTATCAACTACTGTTGTATGAGGAAATGTACACGGTGCTGACTCAGATTGAATCCATGCTCAATTCTATACCTCTTTGTGCCATTTCCAGTGACCCAAATGACTTATCTGTCCTGAAGCCATGTCATTTTCTGTCTCTTGGTCCTCCTAAAGTGCTACCGGAACAGGACTTCACCAAGGAACCTACAAAGAGATTGAACAGGTGGTTACTAATTCAACAAATTCATCAGTCTTTCTGGAACCGCTGGCATACTGAATACCTGCAACAACTTCATCCCAGGGAATGACTCAAGAACAATGACACACTGAAAAAATGTTAATTGGTCCTAATCAGATATAACAACCTTCCACCACTTCGTTGGTTACTGGGGCGCATCACCATGATAATGCCTAGGTCAGATGGCGTTGTGCAGGTTGCCCAGGTACTCACTCAACAGGGAGTCCTGACTCGTCCTTCAGTCGTCGTGTCCAGTACCAGTTAATTAGTTTGAAGTTTGCTCACTGCAAGGTGGGCAGGATATTTAGACTTGTGCATTTCCTGTGGTTTGCATTATAGTCAAACTTTTAAATTAGTTTTTACCGCCTACTCTTTGTGGAAGTCATCTTGTCCTCCATATTGACAAAACAGACAAATGAACAAAAAAGTGTTAGTTGTGCGCAATATGGCGTCGGCGCGTGTTGTCTCGTGCGCGATCGTTTTAACGTCGTCGTAATGAACGTCGTCGTAGTAAACACAGTCAATTCTGTTCGTCCCGTGCCCAGACAAACAACGTGAAAGAGGGACTTCCAGAGCATGGCTGCATCTTTTGGAAACATCCGGTGTTTTATAAGTTGTTGCCACTCGGCGGTATGCTGTCATCCTCGCACCCACCTCCTCTGCCGTTTCCACTAAGAAATGTTAAGTGCAGGGGGGGAGGACGAAGCACGGAAGGTGACAATGTCTCAAGCACTCCGGCGCGCCTCGAAAGAACACAGACGAAGAAGGCGCGGCCGGAGTGCCGTCTGCCAGGAGGGTCGGCCCGACACACGCAGCTGTCGCGCCACGACGACCTGTCGACGAGCAGCTTCGTCAGCTGCTGAGTGAGAAATAAGCGCGGAATATAACTATCGCAGTCGCTCCGACAGTTCGCGTTTTAAAACAGAAACAGATTCTTCTCCGGACGTGGGGCCTCAGTTGACTAGAGCACTCTCCTCTCACCAAGGAGAACTGTGTTTGATTCTCGACGAGGCCGATTCCGGATTGTCGCAAGTGGTAATAGTGCAGGACAATGTTGTTGGGTGGTGGGTTTTCGTAGGAATATCACAATTCCGCCACCCCTGCTTTCCAGTGTTGCTCCATATACACTTGCATTCACCCCCGTCGGCTCACAAGACCTCGTTGTTAAGAAGACATGTGCCCGAGGATTTTTTTTCTCGTTCGAGGCACGGTGATACGGGCGACAATAACACGCGCGCTCAGCGCCACGTCGCTCATACGCGCGAGGCGCTGAACCGGTGTGCAGTGCTCTCGTGGTTACGCTTACTTTTGCAAATTAGAGATATAACAATTGGACTTTATTACACGGGATGAAAGCCCACAGATGTAACTACGGCCGTACGGTCTAAAAACGCGATTTTTTCCTACAATATTCACGGTATTTTTAAAATTTAAATACTCTTAGTATCGCAAAAACAAAACCGCGCAAGTTTAGAGCATTTAATTTTATCTTTCATAACAAAAAAAATGTTATTCCCATCATATTTATTTGCTATGATTCGCGAAATGCGCAAACAACGAATGTGCAGAAATGATGTTCGGACTATCTCTTAAGAGCCGCTTAAACCGATTCACTTCACCGTACGCGTAACCTGAACAAATGTTAATCTTACGACACATGCTGGATGAGAATTTAAAGGTACGAGATTTCTTTCATTTTATCATAATCAGTTTTTATTTTATTCGTACAACAGCGAAAAATGGGGAAGGATTACACATTAAAGTAAAAGTAACTGTTAGTAAAGAAAGGCTAACGTTTCCATTACTTATCTGGTATTCAAGACCACGAAATTCACCTACATCGGTGCAGAGCGAGGTGCTCTGCCCTCGTTGCTCAGGGGCAGAGCGGCCGACTTGTAGTCGGAGGGTCGGAAGTTCGCGCCCTTGTTCCTCCGCGGCAGATTTTCAGTTCTCATGTCGCGTACATGTGTACTGTGAATTTGTAATCTAGTCGGTCTACTACTTGAGCTCGTCAAACGGCAAAAAAATACACTCACGCTGTCAAACGTCACACACGCTATGTCCAACGACAAATGCATCGTCAATGAAAATAAAGTAAACTTAAAAAAAAAAAGTGGCGCAGTGATGACATACANAAAGGTGGCGCAGTGATGACAATCAGGACTCTCATTTGGAAGGACCTGGGTTCGATTTCCGGTCCAGCCATCCTGATTTAGGGTTTTAATTTTTTCCCGGAATCTCTCCAAGTGAATGCTGAGATGGTTCCTTACTACAGACCATCGCCGATTCCTTTCCCGTTCATACTCCTCTGAGTAGCTTCCTCTGTCTCTAATTACCACGTTGTCGACGAGATGTTAAAACCAACCTCCCTACCTGTGTGGATGTTGAGCGATATTCCAATTGTTTATTATGTTTATTTTAACCCTGCAACCAACCGTTACACTCTTGTGTGCCCTATTTGTGCTTAAATGTGGGAGGTGCCGTATTTATTAAAGAACAGTCTCAGCATTCGCTCCAAGAAAACGACGGCATACCTCATGGAATCAAACCGATGACGATATCCCTTATGAAGACGCACTTTTTGACCTCAAATAGCTCACGAACGAAAAACTCCTTTGTTTCACCGTCAAAGCACGTTTATGTGAGAGAAATCTGTGTTAAGTGTGAGAATCCGACTTCCTACAGCTTCTTCTTCCCTTTCCGGCTCATTTTAGACACCTCGGTACAGATATGGTCGGTCGGTGCAGTTGTCGAAGTCTGCAGTACGACTATAAGTCATGAGTTCTTTGCAATAAACAAGGAAACGTTTTACGGCACACGTCTATGCTCAGTGGCGAGACGCAACGAGGATTCCTGATTATAGTTCGCTACGAACCGTTGCAAGGCGGCTTAGTGGTCACAAATTTTCTAGTCTTGTCACGAGTTTGGCGTTGATCAATAACGGTGCCAGACCGTTACATTGTGACGCCTTAGCGATCACNCTAGTCTTGTCACGAGTTTGGCGTTGATCAATAACGGTGCCAGACCGTTACATTGTGACGCCTTAGCGATCACAACTAAATGCGGTTCGCAATAAAGCAAACACTTTTGAAATCAATTATGGAAATAAATCACTGCCCATAAACTACACATTTACTACAGTACGAAATGGCACTNGGCGAGACGCAACGAGGATTCCTGATTATAGTTCGCTACGAACCGTTGCAAGGCGGCTTAGTGGTCACAAATTTTCCAGTCTTGTCACGAGTTTGGCGTTGATCAATAACGGTCTGGCCTCTTCGCCACATTGTGACGCCTTAGCGATCACAACTAAATGCGGTTCGCAATAAAGCGAACACTTTTGAAATCAATTATGGAAATAAATCACTGCCCATAAACTACACATTTACTACAGTACGAAATGGCACTNGAACACTTTTGAAATCAATTATGGAAATAAATCACTGCCCATAAACTACACATTTACTACAGTACGAAATGGCACTGAGCTCTCAGATAAGTTGCCAGGGAATAAATAAATGTTTAGCTTCTAAGATATAGGGGCAGTGATATTTCGTGAAAAAATTTCGAGACGAGAAAGATTTCAAAACAATGTGAGTTCGTCCAACTTTTTTGATTGGCTGAAGCATATTCTGGTCTCCGTGTTAACTGTTTGCGCGCAAATCACGAAGNGAGTTCGTCCAACTTTTTTGATTGGCTGAAGCATATTCTGGTCTCCGTGTTAACTGTTTGCGCGCAAATCACGAAGTTACAGTGTCGAAGTTACGGAATCCTGAGTGACTCTGTCAAATGCGGAAACGACACCAGTAGCCAATGGAGGTATGACAACAGCCGAGGTGTATATATAGTTATGAAGTCTACTGTGTGCTCCGATTTATTCGCGAAAAATCACTGGCCCTATTAAATCTGACGTTAAATTGGGTGCGTAATATATGCATTTATGGCTACTGAAGTATAATGTTTCTTGTTTCTTGCAAATGAGAGCAAGTATTTGTATATTATTAACACACTTACTTCTGTAAAAAAAATTCCCTGATTTCTAACTGAATGACGCATGAAAAAAATTTATTGGTTCATGGCAATGTTAGTATTACTAATTAGCTAATTCATTTTAAGACAAGCTATAATTCATTACACTTGTGTTGATATAACTTTAGCCATTGGTACACACGGTGTTTGAGACCTCCTGGAGAACGCTGGCCGAATCGCCACCTTCCACTGTGGCAGTAGACAACCAATGTGCTTTTAATATCGGAATATTTGTACATAAGACTGTAGAGTCTAGCCTGCAGGTCATTGAACTCGAGAATTTTTCCGGTCTCTACTTATAGCGGAAGAATATAAAATGAGAAAGCGATTCTAAGCAGGGCTTCCAAACGTGTTCAGTCAACTGAGAACAGCTTATACGAATGAATTACTATGATTATTGTTTGATAACCCTAACATAACCGTTTTCTCTAACAGCTGGTGAGAAACTGGTGAAGTATTTGATCAAAAATGCACGTTCACGGTGTTACGAATTAGCTTTTCAGCTAATTCGTACTTGAAAGTTGTTCGGGACGTAGCTCAATATTCACTCATGATTCGGTAGAGCACAACAGTATAAGATGAGGTTTATTACATGAAAATTATACAGTTGCTATTTAAATTGACTATTGATCGAGGGAGCTTTAACTTGAATACCAAGATGATTATTCATTATATTTAATTCACGCCATTTTATTTCAACCTAACTGGAAAGTCATCACCTTGTTAATGTTGCCGGAGGCTGATTCTACGAGACGGTTAGCGACGGCCTGACACACCCATCTTCCTGGTCTGCTTCGCTGGTCGGGTGTGTGTTTCTGTGTGTGGCTTTGCGTGTGTTTTTTCCTCCCTTTTAATTTTTTCACGCGTGGACCAAATTTCACCAAACTTGGTACATATGTAGCACTTAGTAAGTACACCGGACTTTTGTAGTTTTCGATTACGTCGGGCACTTGCTTTCAAAATGGTGGCCATTTTTTAATATTGGCTAACAACATATCTCGGGAACCATTTAACCGATTCAAACCAAATTATGTATTCTGGGCAGAGGATCAAGTAAGCATTAAATTCTGAGATGGATATTGTTGTTAGTCCGCCTTTTTTTGGAAAATAGCTCCAAATAAAGAACTAAAGTTTTTTCATCATATCTCCAAAACTATTAAACCATTTCTCAACCAAATTGGCAGGTAAGTAATACTTTGTTCGGCCATGTAAACGTTAGGTATTTAACTTTATTAGATACTTGTTTCCAAATGGCGGTCATACTAATTTATTAAGGTTTATTTAGAATACCTGCTAAACCATTTAAACAATTTCCACAAAATTTTGTATACTGAAATTATCTCTTAGGATCATCATATATACTATCAAAACAAAATATTTGTTTGCCGTTTTGGAAGATAGTATCATAAGAATAAATAAAGTAATCATGTCATATCTCGGTAAAACATTTGCCGATTCCTATAAAATTTTGTAATCAAGTAGTATTGAGGCAGATGATATAAAGTGATACGTATTNGAGTTCGTCCAACTTTTTTGATTGGCTGAAGCATATTCTGGTCTCCGTGTTAACTGTTTGCGCGCAAATCACGAAGCTACAGTGTCGAAGTTACGGAATCCTGAGTGGCTCTGTCAAATGCGGAAACGACACCAGTAGCCAATGGAGGTATGACAACAGCCGAGGTGTATATATAGTTATGAAGTCTACTGTGTGCTCCGATTTATTCGCGAAAAATCACTGGCCCTATTAAATCTGACGTTAAATTGGGTGCGTAATATATGCATTTATGGCTACTGAAGTATAATGTTTCTTGTTTCTTGCAAATGAGAGCAAGTATTTGTATATTATTAACACACTTACTTCTGTAAAAAAAATTCCCTGATTTCTAACTGAATGACGCATGAAAAAAATTTATTGGTTCATGGCAATGTTAGTATTACTAATTAGCTAATTCATTTTAAGACAAGCTATAATTCATTACACTTGTGTTGATATAACTTTAGCCATTGGTACACACGGTGTTTGAGACCTCCTGGAGAACGCTGGCCGAATCGCCACCTTCCACTGTGGCAGTAGACAACCAATGTGCTTTTAATATCGGAATATTTGTACATAAGACTGTAGAGTCTAGCCTGCAGGTCATTGAACTCGAGAATTTTTCCGGTCTCTACTTATAGCGGAAGAATATAAAATGAGAAAGCGATTCTAAGCAGGGCTTCCAAACGTGTTCAGTCAACTGAGAACAGCTTATACGAATTAATTACTATGATAATTGTTTGATCACCCAAACATAACCGTTTTCTCTAACAGCTGGTGAGAAACTGGTGAAGTATTTGATCAAAAATGCACGGTCACGGTGTTACGAACTAGCTTTTCAGCTAATTCGTACTTGAAAGTTGTTCGGGACGTAGCTCAATATTGACTCATGATTCGGTAGAGCACAACAGTATAAGATGAGTTTTATTACATGAAAATTATACAGTTGCTATTTAAATTGACTATTGATTGGGGGAGCTTTAACTTGAATACCAAGATGATTATTCATTATATTTAATTCACGCCATTTTATTTCAACCTAACTGGAAAGTCATCACCTTGTTAATGTTGCCGGAGGCTGATTCTACGAGACGGTTAGCGACGGCCTGACACACCCATCTTCCTGGTCTGCTTCGCTGGTCGGGTGTGTGTTTCTGTGTGTGGCTTTGCGTGTGTTTTTTCCTCCCTTTTAATTTTTTCACGCGTGGACCAAATTTCACCAAACTTGGTACATATGTAGCACTTAGTAAGTACACCGGACTTTTGTAGTTTTCGATTACGTCGGGTACTTGCTTTCAAAATGGTGGCCATTTTTTAATATTGGCTAACAACATATCTCGGGAACCATTTAACCGATTCATACCAAATTATGTATTCTGGCAGAGGATCAAGTAAGCATTAAATTCTGAGATGGATATTTTTGTTAGTCCGCCTTTTTTTGGAAAATAGCTCCAAATAAAGAACTAAAGTTTTTTCATCATATCTCCAAAACTATTAAACCATTTCTCAACCAAATTGGCAGGTAAGTAATACTTTGTTCGGCCATGTAAACGTTAGGTATTTAACTTTATTAGATACTTGTTTCCAAATGGCGGTCATACTAATTTATTAAGGTTTATTTAGAATACCTGCTAAACCATTTAAACAATTTCCACAAAATTTTGTATACTGAAAGTATCTCTTAGGATCATCATATATACTATCAAAACAAAATATTTGTTTGCCGTTTTGGAAGATAGTATCATAAGAATAAATAAAGTAATCATGTCATATCTCGATAAAACATTTGCCGATTCCTATAAAATTTTGTAATCAAGTAGTATTGAGGCAGATGATATAAAGTGATACGTATTNATAAAACATTTGCCGATTCCTATAAAATTTTGTAATCAAGTAGTATTGAGGCAGATGATATAAAGTGATACGTATTAATCATGTAAGACATTTATTTTCAAAATGGCAGCAATATAGACATTTTTAGTCCCGAATGCTGTATCGTCGAAACTATCAAATCAATTCCAACTTAACTTTGTATGTTGGCAGTATGTATTACAACTATAAACTGTATCTACACGGAGTATAATTTGTCCTCCGTTTTGTAAGATAGCGACACGCGAATAAATAATGTTTTTATGTCATATCTCGGGAAACAATTGACAGATTCCTACCAAATTATGGAAACAAATAGTACTGCAGCAGATGGTGTAAACTGGTATGTTTTAAGTAGGCAAGGCACTTATTTTTAAAATTGTGGCTATATAAATATTTTAGCTCAGTATATTATATCAACGAAACATATTCCAACTTCGTTTGTATGCTAGCAGTGCCTATTACAACCTTCAAATATGTCTGTGCAGAGACTAATTTCTCTGCCATTTTGTATGATAGCCCCACCAATGAAAAACACAGATTTTGTCTTATGTCTCGGGAAACAATCAACCCAATCTTACAAAATTTGACGAAGATGATGTACACTGGTAGGCCATATTAATATATGTATTTTTTAAAATTATGGCACACTTATTTATGAAGGGCGGCTATAAAATAATTTTAGTTTTGTGTCCTACAACTACGAAGTTATAACTTAACTTTGTATATTGGCAGTATACAATCATCGACTGTGCTACTATATTACTTTTTTGTCCTCCATTTAAGAAGAATGCCATACGAAAATGATGGAGATCTTATGCCATATCTCGAGGACCAATTAACCGATTCCTTCAAAAAGTTGCACTGGGAAATTTCAATTAATTTGTACCAAATTTTGCACACTATAAATGCTATAGAAGTCCATGTAAACTTCCATGATTTAAATGTATCAGACAACGATGTTCAAAATGTTGCCNCACTATAAATGCTATAGAAGTCCATGTAAACTTCCATGATTTAAATGTATCAGACAACGATGTTCAAAATGTTGCCATCATAAATAAATTAGGTAAGTTTGCAACATATATTTAAAAAAATGAACCAAATTCAACCAAATTTTAATGTAGACATTATACATTAGAAGTATTGTACATAGAGCCTTTTTTTTTTTNAATGAACCAAATTCAACCAAATTTTAATGTAGACATTATACATTAGAAGTATTGTACATAGAGCCTTTTTTTTTTTTTGGAAATATTGTACGATAGCATTAAATAAGAAAATAAAGTTTTTTGTGGCATATCTCATGTACCAAACAACCTATTTCCACTTAATTCTTCACATAAGTAGCGCTGTATTAGGCAATGTAAACTTACATGTTTTAAGTGGCTCAGNGCCTATTTCCACTTAATTCTTCACATAAGTAGCGCTGTATTAGGCAATGTAAACTTACATGTTTTAAGTGGCTCAGTCACTTATTTTCAAAATAGCAGCCCTCTAACTATTTAAGGTTAGTAAACTCTATAATTCGAAACATTTGAGTGATGAGTGATTCAATCCGAAGCTGATGCTCGGAATCTGACTTCCATTATGCAGGGCATTGCATGCTAGCTTATTGTAACGATGATTTCTGGGTTCAAGACCCGGATAAGGGACGTGAGTATTTATAATTGTCTCACTTATATTTCGTACGGTTCTGGTTTCATTTCTAATGTTATGGTTTTGAAAGAGACATCAAATCCTAAATACTAACTCAGGTTTTTTAAAGAACTTATTATAAAAATTAATTGCACCCATATTGAGGAAAGAAGGCTAATTAGTTTAACCAGTAAGTTATTGTTAGATATTAGCATTGTGCGAAAAAGTTCTCTTTCGATTATAATACACCAATTCCCCAGATTATTTGGTGATATATATATTCTTCGTAAACTCAAACTCTAATCATCATATAATTAATTTTATTACATATGTTTTTATAATTTTCTCTGCCATAACTGTTTTACTGTAGTATTTGATACGGAAGTTTTTTCCAGTTTCTTCTGTGACGCTTTTAACAGGAAAGCAACACCAGGAAAGCNACTGTAGTATTTGATACGGAAGTTTTTTCCAGTTTCTTCTGTGACGCTTTTAACAGGAAAGCAACACCAGGAAAGCGGCAGTGGCTTGGCAGGTAATAATCCACATTGTTGTGAACTTTTGCATGAGTTGTGCTCTTTGTACGAAGGACATGTAGTATTTGTGGTTGTTGTTAGAAAAGTATGACTCCAATCTTTACGAATATTTAGTAGATCTGAAAGCATATCAATAGCAAACGCAATCAGAATATCAAACAACTACTTATAATTNCTTTACGAATATTTAGTAGATCTGAAAGCATATCAATAGCAAACGCAATCAGAATATCAAACAACTACTTATAATTTAGAAATTTACGTGGATATTGTTTTAACAATGTGGGATGTACAAAAAAGGTTAAAATAAGCACAGATACACCCGACACTCTGCGCAAACGTACCCACACTGAGATAAAAGTTCATTTTAGCTAAGAAAATTCTTGTTTGTATACGTTCAAACAAATAACTAATTGCTCTAACAACATATTTCTATTGACAAAACAAGATCTGAAATGCACCAAAAACCGATTTTGTGCAACTAACAGAATATATGTATTTGATCTGGCCACACTTTCTAGTTGCGCCAACAAAATCTGCCTGACCACAAAGTCGCTGTTTAATTCAAATGTACACAATTGTTTGGCCGTATATAAACAAATGTAATTTTTCCTCAAACAAACTTTTCTCTCAGCAAACATGTGTTGTTTAAGTGCGCACATTTGCAGAGTTATGTATTTTTGCATGGTAAAATAAAGCTCTTCAACGTTCACTTTTTTTCGCAATTGCTTGTAATTATATAACATGTTATGGTGAAGTACTTTCTAGGTGTGTACACTTTACATATCTTTACATCATTATGTTGGTGTGTCACCTACCGAATCCAGGTATATTTCTCGTTACCCGAATATTAGAGAGAACGTTTGTGGCCTGACCTTCACAATATAGTGGGTATTATGTAGTCAAACTCGGTTACATCATAAATGCGTCTCGAGCTATCACAAAATTCCCTTTGTGCCACATACGAGCAACGTGCACTGCCAACAAGGACTCCTTAGACGGGCGAGCGCTTCGAGTAGAGGGAATTAATACATCTCGTCTCTCAGGTGGCTGCCACGAGTTCGCTGCCAAGTATATCACGTTCAGTTATGGTCACGAGACATGCGACAGACCTTGTGAGAGACGTGAGGTTCGTACAGCGGGACCCCGCTCACTTGGCACCAAGATTCTCGACTGCAGAGCTGCCAACGTTTTTGAGAGATAGTCTCCATGTAAATCAGTATACAAAGATCACTCAATAATGACCAGATTGCGATTTCGGTCTGATATTAAAACTAAATTTAGAAAGATCTAGTAAAACATTAGTTTCCGCAGCTTAAAACGTTGTTTATCATTACTCGTTACAGCTGCTTACTATTATATAAATACTTGTGTCAGAAATTGAAGCAATCATAAATGAAAAATTAATCTCATCTGGAATACTTGAATAACGTATTATGTAAACACGTGTAGAAAAGAATGTAATTCTCAAACTGTATAAATTAATACTTCCAGTTCATTCCCAGTGTAGAAGTTCTCAAATCTTTGCTTATGGTGGCGCCAAAACTTATCGTTATCCCTGCAAGACACGGCCAACACGAATACCTATAAACAGATAATCACATACATTGAAAAATGCAATTTTGATCTTAAGATAATCCCATGTTCTCTCTAGATGTATATAATATATTCCGGGGAAATGAACAATCCTGAATATATAAAAGGGCGATAATCTGTAAACCAGG
>NQII01008950.1:0-10015 GCA_002778355.1 Clitarchus hookeri | reverse complement strand
TGATTGTTGGAAAACTTTTATGACTGATTTTGTGCCTTGTTTTATAGTAATGCGAGATTACACTTTCTCGGTTTTTCAGTTTACTGATCCGGGTTAGATTTATGACGAGTCGGCAAGGATGTAATCTCCATGTACTTATAAAATGAAGTTTCCGACTGTCTGGCTCACTCACTCACTCACTCACTCGCTCATCAACGCATAGCCCAAACCGCTGGATGTAAAAGCATGAACTTTTAAGGATGGCTTCCCAAACAGAATTTTTCGAAATCCAACCTTTAAGAAGATGAAAATGGGGAAAAAATGTGTTTTGAGGACTCTTCCCCAACAATTGTCGTGCACCTAGCTTCAAAAGGCAGCCTATACAAATGCCTAAAAAAAATTATTTAATTAAACATTTTAGAGAATGAAAAAGTTGTGTGGTGAAAACAATTTGTTTTCGAAAATGCCTCCATAACTAAGTAACACGATTTTTGATAAAGAGTGAATTGGGATATATTACCTATTCCGGTTGCACAGTAACCATGTTTGTGTTGCAATACATATTTTTTTTTTTGCAAACAGAACTGTTAGAACTATAAATCTGTGAATCACATATAGAACTGTCAAAACTACACGTTATAACAATGGAAAAACCTTTGGTTTATATTTTGTTTTCCAACAAACCTGAGTTTTTGTTCACTACAATATTTTCAACGTAACTTAAATATATTTCAGTAGTAATATAACTAGTAATTCTCAGAAGACAAAAATTAGTTTTTACAATCCTTAGGCGTTACGAGATTTGAGTAACATTAAAAATTTAACAATATAATAAATCATTAACGGAATATGCTTAAGTTTGTTTGATAGTGTAGAAATACAGCACAAATATGCGGACACAGTTGTAAAAATTGACGATAGAGTCCATTACCTTGACTAGTTCATCAAGAGCATCAACGCTATTGACATACCATCACACAAACTTCTCCTCAATTTTAGGGCTCCATTAACTGTATCGCCAAAACGCTGTAATATCACCAGACAAGTGAAAGCTTGGTAAAAAGATGTCATAGAGGCCACAGTCTTCACTGGACGTCATGGGAGGATAAGGTTTCATAAGACACATATCAATAATTCCATTCGAGAACACTTTCGAATTTAAGAGACTGCAATTTGTTCTCGAGGTCTGTTTTGCCTTGAAAATAGCTAAGTTAGATCTAGAGACAGGCGCTAAAGGTGGCAGGGAGAAATTTAGGGAGGGGAGGGGGGTAGACCCCAGGTAGACAAAAGCGTAGACCACAGAATCCAGTACCTTCATCCACCTTCTGTGAATGGGGGTACTGGATATATCTACGTTGCCTACTCCTGAGTAAGCTCACATAGCAACTGGTAATCCTAATCGTAGCACCTGAGGGCAGAACTACTAATGTGGTGTGTGAAAAGATATTTAGTATCTGTTTCGTGTATTTCACGCGGGCCAAGACGCAGACAGATAGCTAGTCAATCATACAAACACTGCGTTAATGTCACATAATAGCAATTTATTCGCAAACATGTACAGAAGCTAATAAATATTTCAATCTCATAGGTAACGGAAATCATCTGAAACAGATATTAAAACCGCTTAGGGTAAACCATCCTCAGTTCAGTCAGTGAGGTTCGAACCCACTACCTCATAAATGCGAGTTATTTTCGCTACCATAGGGTCAGACACAATCGGTAATTAGGGATGCATCAGTTCTTGTTAGGATAAGCTGCTCGTGATTAAATTATCGCTTTTGATAGCTCTGTTCTTGATCTGTTCTACCATTATGTATTCTTCCGCAGTATGTAAAATTATTATGGCAGTGGACCAGATCACTTAATTCATGCGTATTTTAAGTGAAGTTATGAAGATATGAGGGACATATAAATTGTATGTTACTGATACGCAACGCTTTATTACCACATGTGCTTAAAAATAAAAAGTATATTTTCAATTGGAATTATATAGTTTTTATATGACAAAAATAAATCTTTTTAAATAAATTTAATTTTTAATGAACAATTATCACACAAACTTTTTTAAAGTTAGTTGTTGTTAAAACCAAATATAAACCAATTATAGAATAACAATGTCAAAATATAAGTAATTATTTTCTTCCAACAGACCCTTTTAATTGTTAATATTTTGTTTAAAATTCTATGAACTAAAATTTTATATATTGCTATCTCATACATTTATGAAACTTATGGTGATTTTGCATTGCACAATTTGGTAGTACTAAGAGCTTTGCTCAGTATGTGTCCAGCTGATTTTCTGTAGGACAGTTCTCCATCAATCATTCGGAATATTTTCTATGGCGTTCTGAAACCAAACATTTATATGTTTACTCATTTGGTTTATTATTCATTTTTTAATGAGTTCAGTGGTGCTGATGTTATCAATATTTATTTGAAATTTTTTTTTATTTCAGGAAATTTCTTTTAACCGGTTTTTCATCTAAATTAACTCTCTTGACATTCTGCTGCAGATAAAAACTCAGCTTCTGTTGAAATCGTGGCTACAATAGCTTATTTTTTGTTTTTTAGTTCACTGGACCATTTGCATTAAACCTTAGATACCCTGTTGTACTTTTATGGGTTTTTTCATCTCCGGCACAATACCAATCGCAGAAATATATTTGTTCTTCTGAACTGTCTTTATGTAATGTGATACAACTTGAAACTGTTCCTTTTAAGTATCTCAAAGTTCTTTTTAATTTAGTTTTATCATTGTCTATCAACTCCCAAGTAGCATTTTTATCTAAAGATTTATTTTTTTTCATTTATAGCTACGAGTCATCTTTCTTTGTCCGTACCAGTAATTGCTATTTGATAAGTTAACATAGCAAATTAATTCCTATTATTTAAAATACGATCGTTTAACTTTGTGGGTAATTTTCTTGTTCTATTTCCTCTGCCAAGTTCTTCTTTCTTTCCGTAAGCGGAAGTCACTTTGTGACAAGTTGGGGTGAGTTTGTGACGTAAAAAACCACATTTGAATGTCCCCCTATTTGAGTGGGATGTTTAAGATATTCAGTGGTGCCAATTCAACTACATAATGTTACAAATAGCCCCTTTGAAATGGAAGGAAATGTAAATAATAGTGAAAAATCCTGTGTCACAAAGTCACTCCCCGTGTCCAAAGTCACCCCAAGCATCTGCTTGATTTTCTTCTAAATGTTGCTCGCCGTTTGCATTTTCTTCTAAAATTGGTTTACCATCTGGATTTTCTTCAAAAATTTGTTCACCGTCTTTATTTTATTCTAAGATTGGTTCACCTTTTTCTTCCTGCCGAATGTTTACTTATTTGTTTGCTATTCCCAACCAAGGTCTTCATTAAGTTTCTTTACGTTTTCTTGGCTATCTTTTCCATCCGTTATTTTATACATATTCACAACAGTAGAGTTTGAAGAATTTTCTATATTTTTATGACAGTTGATACTTGGAAAGAAACTAACATCTCTTGAAATTATAATCTTCCTTTGATATTCGTCACATAAACGGTATTCGTTTGGAGCAATTTAATATTTTTGGATTTTAACCTCACTTTTACTAAAAATCGCATTTCCTCCATGGAAAGTTATAGCACTAACAGAAAGTAAATTCTTAGTCAAATCCGGCACTTATAACACGTTTTCAAGATTGCATGCAGCCGATTTAAAAACTCCTTTACATTTTTCAATTACACAGTCATATTTTTTGGCTATTCCTTTGTCCCTTGTCATTGGAGTTTTATAAGTATGTGAATCATTGGAGTTAAATTTTCAATAGTTTCCGCGCCAGAAATGTAATTTGTTTGTTTTCATTTCTAAAGAAACAATTCTTCTCATCATGGTTATTTTTAGGATTTTTACAAGCGTTACATTGAACATTTTTATTACTCTTTCGACAGGTTTTAATGCTTTTATTAACACTCAAGTTTTTGTTCTTATGAAAGTTAGCCAGAAGTATGTCACTTTGACAAACAAAACAAAAGTCTTTTTCCAACAGAAATAAAAGTCAATAGCTTTATTTTTCAGTCTATTTCATGTGATTTCCTGGTTTTTTCATTTAACAAACTATTTATGATCCGTGCCAGGGATTTTTATTTATGATTAGTACGATTTCATGAACTTACAAAGTTATCAAATGTGTGTGNTTTATGATCCGTGCCAGGGATTTTTATTTATGATTAGTACGATTTCATGAACTTACAAAGTTATCAAATGTGTGTGGGAGAGTTCAAATTATGTTAGACATAAGCATGTCATTGTCCATCTTATAAGTGTTCAATGACTTAATGTTATTGACAAGACTTTGAAAAAAATTAATGTTTATAGCCAAATCCACTTTGTTATTATAATAATATTTAAAACATTCTTCCATCAAAGATGTTTATGGCTGTTCACTATCTCGTTCAAAAAATTGAGACCAATTTGTTAAATACTAGCTGTGCCCGCGGATTCGCTCGCGTGGACCACAGAATTATTGTTAAGGTTTTTTTTAAAATAAATTTGAATTTTGGATAGTGGTAATCTTCCATACTCTATACATATTATAAAACTCAACGTCTCGGTGAATTAAATGGTAAAACACTTATTAGTATTACTCCGTTATATTTATATATGCTACCGTGGAGTTTTATTATGTCTTTTTATTCTACACAATTCTTTACTACATTATATTGTTCCATCTTTAACGGTTTAGACAGCGTATTGCAAGAGAGCGCGCCAGCGGCAAATTTTTTTCCAACTTGATTCACTATTATCGTTTGTAAATTATTTTAGATGTTTTCTCGCGATAAAAAGTAGCCGAGATCACCTTTCAGCCTTCCAACTATTTCTGTGCAAGAAATTACGTCGATCTGTTGCTCGGTTGCGACGTTGCATTGTTATTCCTTGTGTGTAATTTTCCAAAAGAATTTCCCCGAAGGAATGAGATACTTTTGTGGGATAAAAAGAAGCCTATGTCACTTCNAGAATTTCCCCGAAGGAATGATATACTTTTGTGGGATAAAAAGAAGCCTATGTCACTTCCCGGCCCTCCAACTATCTCTGTACAAACAATCAGGTCTATCCGTTTTTCCGTTGCGACGTGAAAGGACAAGCAAACAAACAAGCAAACTCACTTTCGCATTTATAATATTAGTTAGGTTTTCTCTACTAAATTTACAAGTCATTAAATTAATTTTTAGGTTTTATCAACAGACGAAACAATTGCTTGCTGTGCTTTGGCCACTTTTTTTAACCCAATTAGGTTTATCCTTTTCTATTATGCTTATCAGAAAGTATGCTAATTCCTTCAACTATTTTATTTACACCATTACCACGTAATGATATACTTATTTCAAATTTCTATGCATTAAAATTTTCAGCGTTTTAAGGTTTTCTATATACGAAATTTAAATTTGAATATAATAATTTTAAATACTACAATAATTTAATAACTATTAACAGTACCTTCCGTGGAAGCAATAGTTTTAGTTGCTATTTCACCAATTACAAGACTTTTTCTCATTTTTTACGATTGTGTTAAACTTTTTTTAATGCTTCCATTGAACAGATTTTTACGATCCAATCACGTTCTCTGCTGCCATGTTGAAGTATATTTTTAATTGGAAATATATAGTTTTTTAAATGACGAAAATATACCTTTTTAAATAAATTGGGTTTTAATGAACAATCGTCACAAACACACTTTCTAATGTTAGTTGTTGTTAAAACAAGAGATAAACCAGCCATAGAATGACAATGTCAAAATATTAATAATTATTTTCTACCAACAAAATGAAATAATTTTATGGTCCGCAGATTTTAATTTCATTTCTGTTACGATTTTAAGACATGCAGCTACTTTCCCCTTATCGCTGCCAGATGGAATGGGAGAACGCTGGTCAGTTCGTTCATTAGAATATATGTAGTAACGGTTAGGGATTATTGTTTTCAGAGGTTGTTATCCAAAGTGATCAGTTAACCGTGAACCAGCTATACATTTCACCGTTACAGCAGGCGTGTGCTTCAGAACATTTGAACTAAACATTTGAAAATTAAAGTCCCTGTTTGTTAGTGCACAAGTTTGGACGTAAGCATTGAATATCTAGTCTGTAGTAACGTTGGTAACGAATAAGGAAATGTATATTACTGTCTAAACTTTTTAATAAAAGCGTATAGCATTCAGTTAATTTGCTACTGAAATTTGTTTATTCTTGCTGTATAAACATCAAAGTATAAATTTTAATATTCACATATTGCTTCTAAAATTTTTAATTTCTCGTTTTCAAAGAATGGGGTTTTTTTTTGTCGTCAGACTCTTTGCAGTGTTAATTTATTCTGAGAGTCTGAAGAGCACACACCTGGTAGGATAATTTTGTTAAGCAGTGCTTTCAACAATGCTAATTGGAACATGGACCTATTACATTTAGTGAAAGTGAAAGATCTCTGTAGTAATGATGATAATTAGACACTATCACAGTACCAATGAATGTCAAAACGTCTGACGAACAATTTTAGGGTTACTTTCGTTACAGTGGCAACAATGCTTTTGTTGTTCATGTAGTTCCTCTTCCCAACGAATTATCATTATACTTGTTCATATATGGTTCTATGATGAAGTTTAAGTTATAACTTACTGGAGCTTCTTCACTACAGCTATCCATTGAGACAAACCTACACTCTAAACTTGAATAAGTGAGAATTGAGCGAAATCAGTGAAAGCAGATAGAATTAGACATTAATATAGTGGTTGTATTTCACGGGTTTATTTGTGATTTACCGCTGTATGTCAATAGTGTCACTGCTATAAATAACTTGTTCCTGGTTAATATGCCTGAATCGTTAGTCAGCAGTAGCATATAAAGTGACTTTCAGTCGAAGAATTTTTACTGTTTTATATCACTGATTTGGATTTGGAGTGTAATTACTGTGCACCATACATGCTGTATAACTTGTACTGAGCGTGACAATTCCTTCCATATCGTCCCTTGCTTTTTCGTCTTAATAAACCAGAGTAGTTCAGATTTGTGACTCAAATAACGATCAATGCCATGCACGTTTTATGCTCTCACCCCCTGTCTCCTCCAAATTCTNATAAACATCAAAGTATAAATTTTAATATTCACATATTGCTTCTAAAATTTTTAATTTCTCGTTTTCAAAGAATGGGGGTTTTTTTTTGTCGTCAGACTCTTTGCAGTGTTAATTTATTCTGAGAGTCTGAAGAGCACACACCTGGTAGGATAATTTTGTTAAGCAGTGCTTTCAACAATGCTAATTGGAACATGGACCTATTACATTTAGTGAAAGTGAAAGATCTCTGTAGTAATGATGATAATTAGACACTATCACAGTACCAATGAATGTCAAAACGTCTGACGAACAATTTTAGGGTTACTTTCGTTACAGTGGCAACAATGCTTTTGTTGTTCATGTAGTTCCTCTTCCCAACGAATTATCATTATACTTGTTCATATATGGTTCTATGATGAAGTTTAAGTTATAACTTACTGGAGCTTCTTCACTACAGCTATCCATTGAGACAAACCTACACTCTAAACTTGAATAAGTGAGAATTGAGCGAAATCAGTGAAAGCAGATAGAATTAGACATTAATATAGTGGTTGTATTTCACGGGTTTATTTGTGATTTACCGCTGTATGTCAATAGTGTCACTGCTATAAATAACTTGTTCCTGGTTAATATGCCTGAATCGTTAGTCAGCAGTAGCATATAAAGTGACTTTCAGTCGAAGAATTTTTACTGTTTTATATCACTGATTTGGATTTGGAGTGTAATTACTGTGCACCATACATGCTGTATAACTTGTACTGAGCGTGACAATTCCTTCCATATCGTCCCTTGCTTTTTCGTCTTAATAAACCAGAGTAGTTCAGATTTGTGACTCAAATAACGATCAATGCCATGCACGTTTTATGCTCTCACCCCCTGTCTCCTCCAAATTCTGTTTGGTTAAGTGTTCTTTTTCATAAAATAGCCGTGTTTCACACCGAGCCGGTGTTTGAGCTCACGGTCTGCATAACCTTGGCGCGAATACTTTCAAGGGAAATTATTTTCAACACCGACATGCCAAGGAAACGCACTTTACTATCAGCAAGCCCACCCTTACGGCCTTTTCACATAGGCAAGAAGACGAGTGATTGCTGACGTCACGTCCGTGACAAATCTATACAAAAACTCGTCTCTGGTACACACTCGCGCGTTCCCTGATTCGAGAGGTTAGAAAACACAACAATTTTTCGTATTGTTTTTCTAGCACGATAAACTCCGAGTATTCGTACACAGAAAAAAGTATAATGTTGCTGCAACAAAAAAAAATACCATTGAGGCATTTCTTTAACCTTTCATGTTGTAGTTACATTAATAATGTTGTGACAAAGTTACTTATTGTTAACCATTTACAAGGTATTATATTCCTGGATTCGCAGACATACTGTTGAAGTGTCAACGTTAACAAAGCCTCTAAGTAACGTTGCCGCAAGGAAAGGTTGTATTGCTCTAAAATTTACAGAAACAACAAAATATTTTGTGTGGCAGTGACATTAAAGAAATGCCCAACCAAAACACAATGTTAAACTGATTTGGTGTTGTAAAAATCGCGGATAGTAGCGAACAGCGATAACCTCGGAAAATGAAAACAGTGTATTTAAATTTCAAAGTAGAGTAAGAAAACTAAATATAGTTTAGATCAGCTCTCAAACATTGCAAAGCAGTTCACGTGTACCAAATATGCATATATTTCTAAAGCATGTTTATTTCCGCGCATGCAGTCTGTCGTTATATTGATGTTGCCGCAACGAAATGTATTACGTTGAAATAGCAGGAAGAACGAACTATTTTGTGTTAGTGCAACATTAAAGAAATGTCCAACAATGTTACACTGACTTGTCGGATTTAAATGGTGGATGGAAGTGAACACCGATAACCTCGTAAAATTAAACCGTTTTATTTAAATATGAAAACAAAGTATGAGAAGTAAATGTAGCTTAGATCAGCTCTCAAGCCTTGCAAAGCAGTCGACGTATGCAAATTGTGCATATATGTGAATAACAGAAAGTATTTCCACGTAACGAAAAATAACTTCAGTTTTTCGTCATGTTGTATTACTTTAATACTTAAAATACGATATTTAATCAAATATGTCAATACAGAGCAGTTGGTTGGCTTTCGGGCTCTGTGACGTGGAGAACGCTAAGCAATCACTGCGCGTGTTTGATCCCCCTTTCATCTGCAATTTTTTTTCGTTAGTATTATTTCTTTTTTTTGACAAAATAAGAGTACTTCATTTATTTTACATTAGAAGGTTTTTTAAAGCAAAAAATTTCAAGAAAAATTTTAACACATATGTTAACAACACCTCAACACAAAATTTGTTTTGCCGCAGCAAAAGCACCAACTTAAAGTTGACAGTACAGAAAGTACACAATGTTATGTTATTATTTTAATCTTACATTAACATAACAACTTAACATTATTTTACATTAACAGCAACATTAGTTACTGACGGTCACAGGTAACAAAAAATTACTGTTGTGGTAACATTAATACTGCTGCCACAACATTAGACTTTTTACTGTTTACCAGTTGCGTTGAGAAGTTTTTTTTTTGCAGAGGGTGTGAGGGCTGTTAGACACCCTGTCACATAACTTTTCGGTGATTTGACAAGAAGGAANTTTTTTTTTTGCAGAGGGTGTGAGGGCTGTTAGACACCCTGTCACATAACTTTTCGGTGATTTGACAAGAAGGAAAAAAAAAAAATATTTACAAACTACACGACTTTCTTTACGTCATATTTCGTAAATGTAATTAATAAAAAACAAGAGATTGCACGTTTTAAAAAAATTTCTAAATTTATTAATTTCGTTGCCGATATAAAAAAAATTCTTGAAGCAGATGGAATTGGTAGTCCATGAAAACTTGGCATCGCCTAACAGCAACGTTTACACGTGAGCTGTCGAAGTGCAATGCCTACATTAATATTAGTCAGGGGAAATATTTCTCAAACATTTTTATATGCATTG